>CAUZXS010006100.1:27500-30000 GCA_963585895.1 Sepioteuthis lessoniana
GGTTTTTGTGAAAAAAAAGTTGTTTTTTTTTTTACATTTTTAAAAGAGTTGATACGCTATAAAAAGTATTACGAAGAGGTATCCTATGTAAAACTCTGAATTGTATCGGGTGGTGAGACTCCACTACTGGAGATCTTGAGTGCTTGGAGACCCCTTTATTGCTATTACACTCTTGTCTATTTAATATGCTATTTAAATGTTCGTTTTGCGGGTGGGGGGTTCATTTTTTTTTTCATTAAAAAAAGATTTTTTTTAAATTTAGAGTTTTTTTATTTTAATTCTTTTTTTATTTAGATTTTTAAAATTTAGATTCTTTTTTTATTAAATTCTTTTATCTAATTTTTTTTTTCGTTCTGGAAACAAATTAGTTTAAATTACATTAATTCAATTTAATTTAAATAGGAGAAATTGACTTCATCTACTTCGGTTTAGAGTTCCCCTCCACACACACATCTGAATCAGTTTGTAATTCGATTCAAGGTATCACTATATTTGTGTAAAATAAATGATTTTTTAATCATTAGACTTCAAAATTATTAATTTACCCCCTCCTCTTTCCACTAGCTCTCTCTTTCTCTCTTTCTCTGTCTCACTATCGCTCTCTCTCTCTCTCTTTCACACATACTCCCACCTCATCTCTCTCACAAACACATACACACACACTCTTTCTCTCTCACTTTCTCTCTCTCTCTCTCTCTTTCTTTCACTTACACTTTCTCTCTCTCTCATACACACTCTTTCTCTCTCTCTCTCTCTCTCTCTCTCTCTCTCTCTCTCTCTCTCTCTCTCTCATACACACACTCTACATTTCTCTCACAAACATAGACCCTCTCTCTCTTTTTCTCTCTTTCTCTCATAATCACTCACTTATTCTCTTTCTCTCTCCTCTCTCTCTCCCCCCACACACTCTCTCTCTCTTTCTCTTTCTCCTTCTCTCTTACACACACTTTCCATTTCTCTAACAAACACATACACTCTTTTTTCTCTCTGTCTTTTACAAACACATACACGATCTCTCTCTCTCTCTCTCTCTCTCTCACACACACACACACACACACACACATACACACAAATTCTTTCTCTCTCTCTCTCTCTCTCACACACACAATCTCTATCTCAACACCTCACTCTCTCTTTCTTTTTCTCTCACACACGCTCTCTCTCTCTCTCTCTCTCTCTCGCACACACGCTTTATTTCTTACTCTTTCTCTATCACACACACACACATACACACACACACTCTCTCTCTCTCTCTCTCTCTCTCTTTCTCTCCCTCTCTCGCACACACACTTACACACTCTCTCTCACACATACACGTACTCTCTCTCTTTCTCCCTCTCCCTCCCACACTCACACACACTTTTTCTCTCTCACTTTATCACCTACAAACACACGCACTCTCTATCTCACTCATTCACTCTCTTTCATACACACACACACACACATACTCTCTCTCTCTCTCTCTCTCTCTCTCTCTCTCTCTCTCTCACACACACGCACACACACACACACACACACTTTCTCCTTCTCACTCTTTCTCTCTCTCTCTCTCTCTCTCTCACGCACACATATGCTCACTCTCTCCCTTTCTCTCTCCTCCTAACGAAGTGAACATAAATCCAGGAGATTTAGCAGGCTCTATCAATCTGTTAGTCTCTCTTGTTATTAATCTTTTCTCTAGTCTCTCAGGACGTTTCCCACATTTCTCGTAATCATGCCCCCTTTTATCAACCGTTCGGTGAATCTTAGAATACGCTGACTGTTTCCCCTACAAGGAGGTAGGACCTCCTCCTCCTCCTCAAAAGAAGGAGTACTGGATATGACACTAAACTGCTTCTAGTGGTGTAAAGTGTCCTTTTATTGCCATTACTCCAGAGTCTAATCAGACCTGGAGTGGTAGTACCTGTTAGAGTCCTATCTATGAGTCGAATAGATCCGTTTGAAAATTATTGGTATTGGATAAGAATACTTGAAACCATATAACCATATTTACCAGCCCCTCCGCGCGGGCAGGATTTGACACAAGGTCAATTTTTAAGCGGAGTTTAACAGGTTTGAAGTCAGAGTTTTCCTTCTTCTAGACTAGTTACCTCACCAAGGCTGAAGAACTTAGTCTGCCCTACTATTTACCCATAGCTGGAGGGAGAATTATTGGATTCATACCTTTCCCAAGGGTATTAGTGCAATGTGAAATGCAATCAGTCTCGTCCAGGTTTTGAACTCGTGTCGCCGTGTCCATTTCCTCCGACGATAACCATTACACTACTAGCACCTCCTTGAAACCATATAACTGTGTGCAAATAAATGATTATTATTCGAATTATTAATGTTAGGAAGACTCAAAACTTAAAGATTATTTTTATGAGTTATTTTAAACCGCATAATCACCTGCAAATTATTGATGTTTGATGGGAATACTTGAAACCCAATAAGTGTGTGCAAAAGACTAAACAGAAGACGTGAATATAAACGTACATTGAACGCAATTGCCTAACTTGAC
>CAUZXS010006101.1:0-70000 GCA_963585895.1 Sepioteuthis lessoniana
TTTGAGTCTTTGGTAGGATTCGATCTGGGATTGAACCTCTGTCTCCTGACCGGGCCATTACCATAATATATATATATATATGTATATATATATATATATATATATATATATATATATATATATATATATATTATAAGAGCAAAGAAGAAAACTATGCCAAAAATGTTTTGATTTAACTATAGTATAACAGGTAGAAAGCCCCCAAATTATCATACACATGAACACTAGAGGCCTGTACTTAAAGTTTCACGTGGTGAGCTCAAATATCAGACAGAAATATGAGAAAAAGAGTCTAATCAAGATTATTTAAAGGGTGGAATATAATTACGTTTTAAGATGGAAGTAAAATTAGAACCAATAACATAGAACTTAGTATACGCTAAAAATAAAACTCCATTTTTTCCAAGCAACGGTAGTCTCGATACTGCTGTATGGTTGCACTACATTGACGCTAACAAAACGTATGGAGAATAAGTTTGACAGCAACTACACAAAAATGATGAGAGCAATATTGAACAAGTCCTGGAGGCAAGACCAAACAAAACAGCAACTGTACTGCCACCTACCACCCATCACGACAACTATAAAAGTTAGACGAACCAGATTTGCGGGGCACTGCTGGAGAAATAAGGACGAACTCATAAGTGATGTTCTCCTGTGGATCCCTTCACATGGACGAGCAAAGGCAGGACGACCAGCTAGAACCTACATGCAGCTGCTCTGTGCCGATACAGGATATATTCCTGAAGACCTGCCGGAAACAATGGACGATACAGAAGAGTGGCGAGAAAGGGTCAGGTATATCCGTGCTGATGGTCTGACATGATGATGAGGATGATGATGATACCCTGATAAGGATTGCACATTCTTTCATTTTTTGGCTTACTATTTCACTCTTTAACTAAAAATCTAAGCAAATATTTGTACGTTTTCTTTTCCTACAAGCATTTATGATACACACACACACACACACACACACACACACATATATATATATATATATATATATATATATATATATATATATGAGTTATGAATAGAATAGGGTAGGTTCGGCTCTCTAGCTTTGGTAGTGTGAACCGTTTAGAAAAATACTTAGAATTCAAAATCTGAGATTTGTTTAAGAGTTTTGACACTTTTTTGCACCATTTTTTGTTTTTTTTGCCAACTGCTTATCAAAAAATGTGGCTGGTTATACACAAAATATCATCACAATTAATAAGTATGTTGTCCAGCTGTTCATTTCCAAACTGATTGTCGATTCCATGTCTACATCAACGTAGTTTGTTTTCCATTAGATAAAAAAAGAGGTGAAAAGGAAAGAGCAGTCAAAAATTGATACATCTTGATATGAGAATCGAATGTCATTTGTCTACCAGACCTGAAAAACAAATGTCCTAGTCTTTACATTAAAAGAGAATTAAATTTGGGCTTGGGAGATTAGGTGGCCGGGATTTTGAGGGTTTTTCTAAATCTTCATTAGAAATTTCTTATTCTTTCTTTGTCTGAAGATGCAGATATAACTTTTTTTTAAAATATAGGTTCCGCTGAAATAAATATCATTGCAAAAATATGAGTAATTTTTAAGGTTTTTCTTGTATATGACAAGTCCCCTTCGAAGTAATCTTCTCTGGCTGCAGTGTATTGTTCCAGCAACTGCTGGAAGGTCGTATGGAAATCCTCTTGTGTGAGCGTGTCAATGACCTTCGTCACAGCCTCTTTCATATCCTCTGAGCTTAGGGAAAAAAAACAAAAGTCAAAGGGGGCAAGGTCTGGACTATAGGGAGGCTGAGGAACAGTCTTGATGCCCATCTTGGTCAAATAGTCTGTGACAAGGATGGAGTTGTGGGCTGGTGCATTGCCCTGTTGGAAATGCCACTGACCCGATTTGAAGAGTGCTGGACTATTTCAACAGAATCTCTTTCTGAACTCCCTTAAAACCTCAACATAGTAACCCTAACCCTAACCCTTTGGCCAATCACCTCTGTTGTATTGACTTCCTAACTCCTCACAGACTCCTTGCCTTCCTTGGATCTCTCTTGCCACTCAAAAACTGATGCCCATTCATGCAAGATGCTCCAAAAGAAATCTGAAGCATTCCATACGTTTCTGTGGCATTTTTCCTAGTTTAAAAAATAACTTTTTTTGAATATCGTTCTTCTAAAGTGTCCTCTCTTCCAGAATTTTTGAAATTCCTCAGCAGTGACAATCAGGTTTTAGTAGGGTGTATTCCAATTGCTGCTGTAGCTGTTTATTTAAACCTGAAATCATAGACATTGGTCAGTCATCTCATAAGATGTTTAGCAATAACATACTGAATTTCCAAGAGTCTACGACAATTTTAAATGCCTGTACAAAAAAAGGCTGGAAACTTATTGAATGCACTACGCAAATATTTATATATATATATATATATATATATATATATATATATATATATATATATGTAGAAAGAGAGAGAGAGAGAGAGAGAGAGAGAGAGAGAGAAAGAGGGAGGGGGAGCTTGTATATTTATTTCCTAAGTATTGTTTTTCAGTTTTCATGGTTTAGTTTTTTTTTTTTATGAGAATCAACTCTTGTTGATTATTTTGCACCAAATCTTTTTTAATATTTATAATTTGAAAACTATGATTTGTAAACACAATTTTTAGTTACACCCACTTGAATGATCAAACAGTTTTACTTCTAGCAATTCAATTTAGCGTAAGTCAACACATTTAAATGTTTCATAGTATTGCTATTTATCAATAACAATTCAATTATACATCTGGCACTTGTTCACACATTGTTAAATGATCAAACAGTCCCATTACAATTTGATTTCACGTACGTTATCTATTTGCACTCAGTTTAAATGTCAAACAGTTCTTTTTCACCAATAAGATGGGACTGAATTTTTCCGTTACTAGCACTACGTGTCTCTGTGAACTTGATAGCGATGGGAATGAAAAGCTACTCCAGATTTTCCATAGCTCTAGTACCACTGGAGCCTCACCATTAGACTGTGTAATGTCCTATACAGGATACTCATTTAGAGGGACATACATCTCAAGAGATGCACTCAGTGTATTTTATAGCCCTAGCTGACTAGCTGCCATCAGACGATTTAATGTCATATGCAGGACACTCGTTGGATGGGATTTCTTTTGGATTCTTGAGAGAAATATTAATGCTTACTCAGGAAACTGGGGCTGTAGAATACATCCACTGTTTCTCTGCAGAGGGCTAAACCACCCTCCCCAACGAGTTTCCAGATATGACATTAAACAATCTGGATTTCAGGTTCCAGTAAAACAGGAGCTTTCGGGAATGCAGTGTACCCTTTCATTGCTCTCGCTTCTAGATCCACAATGACCCAGACTGGTAGCACCAGATAGGGTCCGATCTAGGAGTCGAGTAGAACTAAACAGTGTACTTATGCTTAACTGAATTACTTGAAATAGAACTGTTTGGCACTTAAATGTGTATAAACAAAGACAATACTTATACAAAACTTAAATGTTCGAATTGTAACTGTTTGACTAAACTGAATAGCTTGAAATAGAAAAGTTTTTTTTTTACAATTAATTGTGTACTTATGGTAAACTGAATCGTTTGAAATAGAATTGTTTATTTGTATAAAAATGGATTTGACTTAAAAATAAACCAACAAGTTTTGATATGCCATAAAATCCAAACATATAAATAAACAACATCAATGAACAAACAATTTCAATAGCGCAAATATGGTAAAACGTAAAATGGTAATATTCCAAATGATCAGCTTGCAAAGTCCAATTTATTAGTTCTGTTATTTTTTGCTTCATTCACTTTCTACAGGAGGATTCTCGAAGGCGCTTTGGCTAATGTCCTTGACTATGGCAAAGTAGTTAGGAGTATGAACTCAAGTGACCATTTTACGTTCATATTTATTGTAAGACTCTTGGGAAAGGAATGAAAAATTGTACCCTTTCCAACCATAGGTTACGCAGTAAATCTACGGTCCTTCTGCAAAGGTGACTTTGGCATTAGATAACTGATATATACCATATTGGTGAACATTAATGGGTATTATAAGTAATATCTCTTGAAATGCACACACACACACACACACACACACACACACACACACACACACACAGATATATATATATATATATATATATATATATATATATATATATATATATATATGAACTCAACTGATTTCCTTGTTAAATAAAAGTGCAAAAAATAGGTTCTGAAAGCAGAAATATTTACATCGGTATTTTTGCATTTATCAAACAATCAGAGCATTCACGCTACATTTTAAATTTCGAGATACATCTCAAACGACAAAATTGACTTGCCGCCAAATGGTCCCAGTAAAGTGCACATGGCTGCTCCTGCCCACATGGACAAGGAGGCTTGCACCCCACAATGATCTTCTATCATATGGCACAAACTAGCATATCTTAAACATTTAAATCTTTCTTGAACATTTCTATTCTCTTTTATGCATAATATATTAAGGACTTGCAATGTACACGAAAGACTTCTTAACAACAATAGGGCACTTTTTCTCAATAAATTCTCTTTATTTCCGTATTCATTCTATCAAGTTTGCTCAGGTAATCAAATATGTTGTTAACAAGTTGTGAATTAAATATTAAACCACTATACATTTCCTTTGCAACAAATCTCCAAGTTGTTATCCTTCATTGAAATGATGTAAGTAGTGAGTTTTGGTAATCGGATACGAGAAACATTTGAAGACAACTTTCAGTTATTGATATGATAGTCTCCACTGCAAACTTCAAACCTACATCTTCTTTACACAAATTCAGTTCCAAAACGGTGGACAGTGACATTGTCAT
Source organism: Sepioteuthis lessoniana (assembly GCA_963585895.1). Taxonomy (NCBI): domain Eukaryota; kingdom Metazoa; phylum Mollusca; class Cephalopoda; order Myopsida; family Loliginidae; genus Sepioteuthis; species Sepioteuthis lessoniana. The sequence goes on from CAUZXS010006101.1 coordinate 4,836, forward strand.
CAGCAAGTTCAAACTCCAGCCATGCTATTACATTTACTTTGGAACTAATACTCTTGAGGAAAGGCATGAACCCCTATATACCCCAAAAGGATTTAAGAATTCTTTTCCCTCCAATTTTATGGCCAATTTGATTCATAGATAAATCACCAACATTTTTATCTAATTTCGAGCCGACTAAAATTCTATAAATATTTCTTCTGTAAATAAGGAATTATTAATTATTTAACGAACAGTAGGAATGCAATTAATTCCATTACCCACTCAACTATCAATTTATTTCTTTTGAGCAACATCCTACATTCTTTTCTAACAAGAAAGTATTTCATTTCAACTTCGCTCATCAATTATATGTTAGTATTTACATAGGTGCTATTAATACTGATATTCCAGCAGAAACTTGGCAATGAAAACAGCAGCAGTAACCGCATATACGTCAAGGTATGAATACATTTTCTCTGTCACATATTTAGAAACTAATACAAAGATTTTTACGCGATTCTATTTTCAGGTATATATACGATGACTTAAGTAACCGCACAAACCAGACACATAAACTCAGAAAATGGACTAGGGAAGACAACAAACTTGCATTTCACTGTTTTTAGCAACGACCTAAACCACACAGAAGAACGCTTACGCAAAAAGAAACAAAGAAATATAGAGACTTTAAAAATAATTTTTTTGAAATGAAGACAAGATTACCATTGACAATAAACCAAATAGTCAAGGCAGAAACTGAAAAAATAAACAAATTATTTTTACATATCTCAAGACCAAACATCAGGGAGTTAAACAAACTAATTGCTGTAGCGAAAGTTGTCTATGAAAAAGTTGGTGTTCTACTAAAGAATACGAACAGAAACTCAAAACTTGGATGGAAAATTTGACTGGAAACAAAGATTAGAAAATCATGACAACAAGCAAAAATGATAACACTGAGGCAGAATACTTGACCATGTTGGGAGGAAAAGAAAAAAAGCAACAAAGGTAAAATAAACAATGCAACAAGTGATAATAAATCAGAAGGTATAGGCGAAAGAGAGATGACTAAAAAGATAGGATAAAACAATACAGACAAAATAGTATATTTCAAAACAATGAAGGAAAACTCTACTCGCGAGTAGGGGGAGAATACATGAAGACATACCAGCAACCAGATGACGAGGAAACAAAACAAATTTGCAGGAAAATATGGAAACGAAAAGAACATAACAGAAAAACCGGATGGATAAGCAACATGGGTAAAGAGTTGGAAAGACTAAAGGAAGGACCTCAGAAGAAAATAAACCTAGATTTACTCAGAGCAGCACTGCAAAAAGTACAAAATTGGAAAACCATGATGAATGCTGGTTAACAAAACTTCACTTCTATCCATGAATGAAATGAATAAATATTTTTAAAAAAGAGACATTCGTGAATGGATGACCAAAGGAAGAAATGCCTTATCCAGAAATTCCCCCACAAAGGAACAAACAAATTCAACTGCAAACCAATAACGTGCCTACTGATGATGTGAAAAATACTAAAGTCACAAATATTTACAATTCACTAATAAGATTTTCAATTCACTAATAAGCCATGGACTGTTCCGCGAGGAACAGAAAGAACACCGCAAGGGAATCAGAGAAACAGGAGAGTTTGTTTACATTTGCTAACAAATCCTAAAGGAGGGCAAAAATAGGCGGAAAACCTATCCATAGCGGCGATTGACTAAAATAACATGATATGGTCTTGCAAAGCTGGATAATAGGCTGTCTCAATATGTGCAAAATATTTGGCAGAGTCATGAAATTTATCGAGAATATCATAGAAAACTGGGGTGTAGAATTGACAACAGAAGGAAAAAGCTTAAATGAGGTGAAATACAGAGAGGAATATTCCAGGGAGATGACCTATCACCATTATTATTTGTAAAAAGAATGATGATCCTGAGCAACATCCTTAGGAAATGCACAGGAGGATACAAACTTCATTAGAAAATCCAATACCTAATCTATATGGACGACATCAAACATTTTGCAAAAAGGAAAAATTATTGGAAAACCTTATGCAGGCGGTGAGGATATATAGTGATGATATATGCATGGAATTTGGCATAGAAAATTTACCCTGATAATATGGATAAGCAGAAAACTACAAATGACGGAATGAGTAGAACTACCAAATCAAGAAAATATCTGAACGCTATAAGAAAATGAAACTTGCAAATACCTGGGAATATTGCAAGCAATCGCCATCAAACAGATGAAAGAAAAAAATTAAAAAAAGAATACCTCAGGAGAACGAGAAAATTACTTGCAACCAAACTACACAACAGAAATCTAATCATCTTTGTAAGATACTCAGGACTATTCTTAAAGTGGACGGGAGAAGAACTTCAACAAATAGACCAAAGAAGAAGAATACTCCTGAAGATATTTAAAACTTTATATTCCAGAGATGACTTAAACTGTACGTGTAAAGGAAAAAAGAGGAAGAGGACTTGTCAGCATTTAAAATAGTGTTGACCCATCAATACATCGACTAGAAGACGACATAAAAAAGAGCGGAGGAAGACTGATTCAGCGAGCAGAAACAATACAGACAACACAAACATCAACTGATAAAAAATAACAAGAAAATAAAAATTGGAAGAAGAACAGCAATTTAGACGTTTCAAGAGACAAACAAGTTGAATTTCACACGATAAAACTTGAACATGGCTAAGAAAAGGAAAGCTTAAAAAAGAAACTGGATCTCTTCTGATAGCTGCCCAAAGTAACACACCATAAGAACTATGTTCAACCAAGAATAGACAAGACGCAACAAATTAGCGGATGTAGCTTATGATGGCATATTGACGAAATGATCAATCATATAATAAGAGAATACAGTAAATTAGAGACAAAAAATATAAGTACGAATTGGTGGGAAAGCTGATCTACGAGGAATTGTACAAGAAGTTTAAATTTGACCATACGGACTAATAGCATATGCACGAACAAGTGTCCATCCTAGAAAATGAGATGCACTAAATTCTTTAAGTTTTGAGACAAAAAGGTTAATGTAATCTTGGTCAGGTGACCAAATCTTACGATAGTCAAAAAAAAAAAAAAGAGATAACCTGCCGAAAATTGGACTTTGCCATTTTGACTGAACACAGGGGAAAACTGAAAGAACACGAGAAGAAAGATTTAGTAACTAGACCTTGTTTGAGAACTGAAAAAAAATGTGGAACACGAAAGTGACGGTGATACCAATGTTAATTGTTGCACTCGATCCATTCTCCAACGGCTCCAAAGACTGAAGGACTGGGAAAGGAGAGGAAGAGTAGTAACCATCCAAACTACAGCATTTTTGAGATCGGCAAGTATAGTGAGAAGAGTCCTGGAGGTTTGAGGAGACCTGTTGTCACTAAAACTCCATTGGAAATCCATCAACTAACGCTGGCGTGAAAAACTGCCAAGAGGAGAATAATCATAATGAAGAAAAGAGAGGAAACAGTTGATTACATATTAAGTGATTGCTGCTAACTAGCACAAAAAGCAGATTAGGGTTTGGGTTCTTTGTTTAATGGAATATCAACCTTTGTTGGTTATCTAATGCCAAAATTTTTATCTTAGAAGAATAGTAGTGTTACTATTTAACCCATAGCTGGTAGGATAAGGGGGTTCATACCTTTCCCAAGGGTATTTATCCGAAAGTGATCGTAATTGCACTACTGGAGTACGAACTCGCTTACAACAATTCAGTAGTCCATCGCTTTAACTATTAACACCACGAGGACACCCCCGAAAAGTAGATTAGGTACTATTTGATAGAGAAGGTGATCCTCTGTAATGTTATGCAAGTGATCCATATTTGAATAAGTCAATTTCTTATTTTTATCATTTTATTTTTTATTCTTTAGATATATGCCAAAGTATAAATGACGGAATATTTTGACTGCTGTATTTTTCGACCATTCTGAGTGAAATTAACGTATTAAAAAACTAGACATTTTAGGTGTTTTTTTTTTTATTCATTTACTCATTCTATACAACACACAAAAAAATTAACTCAATGTCAATTTTTAAGCGGCGTACATTTGGTTTAAATTAGAAGTTTTCCATTCACTAAACTGGTTGTCTAAGCAAATTTAAAGAACCCAGTTAACGCCTCTATTTACCCATAGCTGGGCAAGAACAAATATATTCATTTCTTTCCCCAGGACATTAGCGCAAAGTGAAACACAAACAACATCGTCTAGCTTTTTTAATTCCAGTTCCTAGGACGATAACAATTACGCTAAACTCACTTCAAGTTGTACATTATGAATAGTATACTTCTTTTTTTTTTCGTACACGAAGTTTATTGCATTTATGATTAGTGAATAAGAAAACCCGCTTCTTATCGATCACCGAATATGTCTAACTGACAATTAAATATGCCGCTAAGGACAAGACTTTTTAAAGATTATCGATAATTATCTTCTTTTCCTGAAGTCTGTGACGTCATTCTGCAGATGTCATTTTTTTAAGGTCACTTAAATATCATGTCGGCAACTCAGCGCGTTATTTGTAACTAAAATACTCACATTTACGACTTTACCTAAAAGAGGATTCATTATCTGCAATCGACGAAAATATTTATCTGTTATTTTTTTTCTTTTTTCATTTTCGCCAATGGCAACTTAAAAGTGGGCGGCAAAATTAAAACTGGTATGAGAAGCTCTTTTTTTTACACCAGAATGTAACAAGATTCGAGAGACGTAGCATAAACTGCATCTCTGTATCTTATGTACAATAAATACATTGTATTTTCCTTACGGCAAAATATATATTTACACTTTACTCTAAATGAGAATCGGAGCATCTTTAAACCAAGACGTGCTTAGCGTAACGGTTATCGGCGTGGGAATTTGAATCATTGGCTCTACGTTCAAATCATGGATGTGGCTGTTTACATTCTTGTTCACGTTAATGCCCTTTGGAAAGGCATGAATCAATGTTCTCTTTCCAGTTATGTGTAGTTTATAGGACAGACTTTCTTCTTTAGCCTTGTTTAACCAGACTAAGGGAAAAATATTGGAATCAGTTCTACTCCATCTTTAAAAGTGACTTTTGTCACATTCTCCTTGAAGTAGATGGGTTGGGTGAATGCGTACATGTCCAAACGAAATGGTAATTAGAATTTTTAAAAATTGTTTTCTTCTTGGCATCTAACAGATGTAAACAGCTGCAACAGTCATAATTCTGAAGAATATATGTGGGAAAACAGACAAAAAGACAGTAAACTTAGCATATATATATATATATATATATATATATAATCCCAGGTCGAGTCATACCAAAGACTTTAAAAATGGTACTTGATACCTATTTGCTTAACACTTAGCATGAGAAGGTACGTATCAAGGGTAAAGTGGAGCGATCCAGGGAAAGGAGTAGCGCCCTCACCAACACCTTGGTGTGGTAGCTATTGAAAAAGGGAGCCTTCAAGTCGCCCTCGACTACAGTCGCCAACTTTACTATATATATATATATATATATATAATGAAATAATGTTGATTGCACGAAGTCCTTCGAGTCTCTCTCTCTCTCTCTCTCTCTCTCTATCGCTCGCTTTCTCTCCATCCATCCATATCGTTCATATATCCTGAATAGTACACTTGACTGCATCCACTGTCCGCACAGGGTTGATGTATGTAAGTCTTTGCTGGTCTGCCAGAAGTGAAGAGTACATGTGTAAGTGTCCAGAAGAGAACATTTCTTATGAATTTGTCCTGATGAATCCTATAGAACCCAACATTTCAGGTTCGTATTACCCTGAAGGCTTGTGAAATAGAAAGCAGATGACTGTATAGCTACTGCTTTGTGGGCTTGTGCTCCTAGGAGTCATTGAAAACAACATGTAACATTATCGTGTCGTTCCACAATCAGCCACAGCTTAAAAAGTCCCCATCAATTTTATCTGTGAGATCGGATTTTCATACGATCAACACCCTGTCAATTGCAGTCCACAACTTATTATAAATACTTATCAGTAGTGTCTTGCCATTTAATGTGGAGAGGAATCGATCTTGTTTGAAATTTTTGAAGTCTATTTCCGCTGAGTTAACGTAGAGATCAGTGTTTCTTGCTGTTTGTACCAGGTCATGCATCAGGGATTCGGCTTGGGCAGTTGTATTCGTTAGAAGTACCAAATCATCAGCGTAATCTTCGCCTGTAAAAGTTTCTTCGAGACATCATCTGTTTCTTATCTATTTTTTTTCATTTTAAAGCATTTTATTTCGTTAGATCTATTGGTTCACGTAGTATGTTTTATAGCCAACTTACTGTGGAGACTGTAAACAATATGGTGCTAATGTATCTCCTTTCAGGACATTGGTAATAATGGCAAAGAAGTTGGTGTCACCATCAGGTGTGTGAACCATTACTTTCATGTTCTTGAAAAGCATTATTTCAGTGGTATCAATTTCTTTGAGGAGACTATATACTTGTAGTATTTGCTCCGCTTGTGAAATCTAATGCCCAGAAAAAATCTTTGAACAAGAGCGTTGCCCTGAGATTGTTTGCACGTGTTCCCATAATTCGGCTGATATTCACAATCTGATTTCTCCGAGAGGCATTCTGATTTTTCTAAAGAATTTTTTCACTTCAAGTCGGATACGATTAAGAACTAGAGCATATAAAAAAGTTAATTTTTCTTCAAAATCACAGATAGCATTTGGTTATTTTATTGTTTTTAGAGATACTTTAGGTAACGATAGTGAATATTATTAGGTATTCTTTACTCCCAATGAGTAGAGTGTTTACCAATGGTCTGGGAGACCGGGGTTCAATCTCAGGCCGAGTCATACCAAAAACTCAAAAAATGGTACTTGATGCCGCATTGCTTAACACGCAGCATTATAAATTAAAGATCAAGGGCAAAGTTGAGAAATTCAGGGGATGGAATAGCGACCTCTACACCTCAGTAAAATAGCTACTGAAAAGAGAACTTTTGGGTTACCCTTGACTAAGTCCGCTACTTTTTTTTTATTTATTCACAAACTCACCAGCACTGAAAGTTTGAATCAAAAACGAAAACAAAACCTACAGGAATAGATATAAGGAGTGTAATTATATTTTTAACTACTTATGTCCATAATTTTTGTTATAGATATTCCATCTTTTATTATAGATATTCCAGATATTCATTTCATAACCTGGAATAAACAGGAGCAATATTGCGCCTTGTACTGTCTGCATGTGCACAATCCCTTCAAATGTACTCATGGTGACATAACAAGGTGTTGGAGGTGGTCACAGAATTGTTAAGAGCACAAATAAGCAGCCTGTTACAGCCAAGGAACTTATAATTCAGTTTAACATGGAAAGTGAATTCCCGTTGAGGATACCAAAAAATTCCAATATAAAGCTTCTGAATGGAACTAGTGACTAGAAAGCTTCCGTGGATCTCGAAATATCTCCACAATTTCCACTTCATATTATTCAAACAGAAAAGCAGCTAGACATTGTAGCATGGTCCGATTAAAAGAAGAGTGTCCTCCTCATTGAATTGAATGCCCCCTGCGAAGAAAATCGGGAGAAGGCACACAAACGAAAGAAAAACCGATACGAGACTGTGTGGAATAGGGCTGGATATCCCATGTGATCCCTATTGAGGTTGGTTGTCGTGGTTTTCTAGGACACTTAGTCATTTCGTTTCTTTCAAAAATAGGAATCACTGGGCGCAGTTCGAAAGATGCCTCATATCATCTTCAGACCACGATGCAATATGCATCAAGTTTGATTTTGTCGAAAGCGAAAAGGTTTCTACACGTGAACACACACGTTTTGGTCAACTCAGAGAAACCTACATACGCCAACTCGTATGGAAGTGCCCATTGTGTAATGACTATCATTGTGGGAAATGGAGATGGCAACACGAGTTCAAATTCTGATCGAACCTGATCACATTTCGAATTGCACTAATGATCTTACAAAAAATTATGAATCCAATTGTTCTCTCACCAGCCCTGGGTAAAATAGATTGGCTGAGTTCTTTATACCTGTTTAGGTAACCAATCTAGGAGAAGGAAAACTGTGAATCCAAACCTGCTAAACTCTACTTAAAAATTGACAAACTGTCAATGCGATGGGGTTGATAAATACAAACAATCATCAGTTTTGAGCGGACACTAGACACCAGCTGGAGGACCGACCAAAAGCGGTGGGTGATGAAAATTAATAGAGCGAAAGAGAGAAAAAGAGAGAGAGAGAGAGAGAGAGAGAGAGTAGATGTGTGTTAATGGGATCTGTACTATCAGTATGACTTGAGGCTTATGGAAAATTATAAAATCGAGGTATGCTTGTGTTAACAAAAAATTAATGTTTTATTTTAAGAAATCCCGGCTGGAACTAATTTATGATTTAACGATCCTGTACAATTTTTAATCCATACATCGTCCAGCATTGCTCTGACATTGCACCAGCAAAAACTCATAAATTCATTGTCCTCTGAGTTTTCGGGTCTTCTAAATAAAACCTCTTTACACGGCTGACCCGACCACCGTTGATCAAGTGATGGTCAACATATAGCAAACTATAATCGGTTGACTATAATCCCTCTCTTTTTGAAAATTAGAGTTTTCCTACCTGCATTATATGCTTGGCATGCCCGAGTTTATCTCTTGGTGCCAAGGTGCTCAATTGTAGAGAATGCTGACAGCATCAAGCATTTTTTGAGATTGCCACGCTTGTGTTTCGATTTGTGCATGGTCCTCACAATAAAACGATATCATAGCAAGTCTGACTCTGAGAGAAGTTGGCTTATTATCGCCACTCCCTATTGAAAAATGGAAAAAAATGAATGGCTGAAAAAAAGAGTATATGTTCACAACATTAACCCACGCACCTGCATCATATAAACTAATTAGCGTTGCCCAGTACGTTCAGCGCATAATTATATTGAAATAATGAGAACAATTGTTTTTTTTTAGTTGACAGGAACCGCAATGGTATAGAAATCGTCGTTGATTACTTGACTAGAAGAATGTAGTCCAAGACACACCGGAAAGTGACCTCTGTAATGTTCTCTGACCGGGTTCATCGGATGTTTTTTGTCTTCTAAAATCAGACTTCATCGCTCCACTGAGCAGGCCACTTTGGATCAGATGATGTTCCGCATCCCGGTAGCTGTGAAGGATTCTAATTCCTCCCAGACCTGTCGGCTGGGGCTTCAGTATTCTCTCTCTCTCCACAGAAGAGTAAAACTCCTTCAAACGAGTGTCTTGTACATAATACTAAACTCTCAGATGATGAGGCTCTGAGCTTTGGTGAATATGGAATACTCTATATTGCGTTTACTCCTAGATCCCCTCTGAACCGGGGTGATAATGCCTTTTAGGGTCTAATTTACGAGCCAAATATAACAAGTGTATGATAGTAAGCTGCATTTGATGGTGTGACTCCAGTACTGCGGTTTCAAAGGATGTTGAATGTCACTTAATCAATTCCCAGGTCCACTCTGAACTGGTGTGGTAGTACCTGTTAGGGTCTCAGCTATGGGTTAAGTAGAACTAGTTGACCATTTAACTTTATGCAAACTACACTAATATACTGGCTTTAGATGTTGCTACTAAATATGAAGTGCTTACCTGTTTAAAATGACCCTAAACTCCCTGAATGCATTAGCTCCTAAAAGATTGATATTGCATCTCTTTAATGTCGAAAATTATTGTTAAAATATATCTTTGTATCACATATGGTTTGAGACTATAATTATTAAACTGACTTCAGCATAAAATAACCCAGCAAAGATTAACACACTGTAACGTTTAAAATACTTCTGGAGCCGAATGTTATATGACTTAAACTGTTGTCAGCTAGCAAGCACAAACTGTGAAAACAACATCATCGATGATTTTGAAGAAGTTTATCTTGGCTTTTTATTTTCGGTAAAGCAGGAGTAAGTAAAGATAAATGCCAATTTACTCACGTAAATGATCATCTAAAAATTATAAATTAATATTTAATGGATTATTTAATTTTCTCAGTTTAATTCTAAAAAAGAAATACATACTGCTATATATTTTGTACACGCTGTAATATATGTACTATAACATTCGATACAATGACGGTGTTACTCAGGCCTTAAAAAGCACCGTTCTTATACAAGGAGTGGGATTACTTTAATAACTTGTTGCTCTGAGTAAGTTTCATTGTGATTGGTTTATAATCCCGGGCCCACTAATAAGACTAAGAGTTCAAAGCAACTTGATTTAAAGCTCCTGGCGTGACGGTGATTGACGTTGCAGAAGGACCAACCGTCCAAATTTCATAGCAAACACACGCTTTTTTTAGAATAGATAATTCAAGCTGTCTGACTTTTAAAAAAAAAGTATGAGACGAGGCTGTTTTCATTTAACATAGAGCTCATTCCTTTGGGAAAGGTACGAATCCAACTATTTTCCCTCCGCCTAAGTATAAATGGAAGGGATGACTGGACATTTTAGCATTAGTAAGGGAACTAGTCTGGGAGAACAAAAACTTTAAATTAGAACCTTATATACTACGCTTAAAAACGACCTTGTGTTACATTATCGCCATGGTGGAGTGGAGGGCAGGGCATGGGTAGATACATATATGATTTTTGCTCAGTTGGCTGGGGGGGTAGCTGTAGAATATACCGACTGCACATCTGCAGAGGGGTAAGACCCCACACCTGCCGCAAACGAGTATCCTGGATGTGATACTAAACAATCTGATGGTGAGGTTCATGTAATGCTGGAGCTTTGGGTAATGCGAAGTACCCCTTCATTGACATCGCTCTCAGGTCTACTCTGGCCCGATTTGGTAGTGACTGGTAGGGTCCTATCTATGGGTCAAATAGAACTAAAATGCGTACCTTATGCTAAACTGAATTATTTGATATACAATTGTCTTTGACATTGAAACTGTACTTAGGTTAAACTGAATTATTTAAAATAGAACTCTTTTGGTATTTAACTGTGAGTAGACAAAAACTATACTTATACTAAACTGAAATGTTTTAATTAGAACTGTTTGAATAAAGGGAAGAGCTTGAAATAGAAATGTTTTCGACAATTAAACTGTGCACTTATGCTATACTGATCTGTTTGAAATAGAACTGTTTTAGCTTTAAATAAACTACAATGGTTCCATAAAACCAAAACAAATAATCAACATACATGATTTGAACTTTGCTCAAGAATACGATGATATCAAATTTTCATATTTTCTTGGTGATGTAAGTAGTAAGATATAGAACTCATTTTAGCTCTAATCTAAAAATTCTTTTGCAATGCAACATACCTGTAATATAAAATCTCTAATAAACAAATAGATTTTTCCACTGAGATGTCCCCGTTACATAAGAGGTAATGTGTTGGACTGTGACATCGTAGTTTAGCGAGCTGGAAATCCAATCGCAATATATGAACTCTTTATTCCATACACCTATTATGTTAGTATTGCGTTTATTCTAAGGTGTGACGCGGTATAAAATATTTCTCCCAAGACGGCAGTTTATTTTTCGCACGTGTGAAGACGGGGCAGCCTGGCACTTGATCCCTCGCAAAATAAGTTCCAGGTAAGATTCCCTTTTTGGGCGTAGGGAAAATGGAAAATTATGTTGGGGTTAATTTGAGGCCAGACTGACCGCCGCTGGCAATGGGTTTCCAAATTTCACGTATACACACACACCCATCAGGCCACTACCTCTTCCTACCCGTAGGATAATGGAAGATATGGGCCTCTAGGTTTAGATATAATAATATTAATTATCGTAGTCGACAATTCCAGTTTTCCGTGTAATATTTTTAAAGGCGAGTAGGACATGAGCGAGAATAAATTGAGGCGAATGAAGTTGAAAAGGGAGCATGCAAAAGACAACTTGATAGGCTGACAACACAAGGAATAAATTTCAACACGTGGGGACATTAAAATATAATAAGGTTTTTAATACATGCGGACACACATATTTAACGTGTCGGCTATATTATCAGCGGATAATACATAAATACAAATGTCTTTCTTCCATATTCTTTTCTTTCTTCCTTCTTGAAATTGAGAGAGAGAGAGAGAGAGAGAGAGAGAGAGAGAGAGAGAGTATGTAATTGCAGTACTTAGGAAGGGTGTAGGGAGAAACAGTCTTAATGTTTACTTAGCTTTTGTGCGGGTTCCTTCTGAGAGTATTTTCTCTTTTACGGGCTTGCAGGATTTTTTTACAGCTTTGGCTTGAAGGCATCAGTACATCTTGTCCAAGATTCTTTCCGCTTTTTAACCTGCAGTTTGGCATGAGATTCGCCAATGCGTTCATGGTGGCCTCCGTCCACTAAACTGATTTCCTTATCCCTATTTCCGCTGACGAAAAGGGTGCTACTTCCGCTTTAGAGTGCTGGCCAATCATTTGGCCTTTCCTCTTCCTTCACCCTGTCAGGCGATTCATTCGGATTACTATATATCCATATACCGCTTTCTTTATCAACCCAGTCACAGAATGCAAACATCTGTTGGCTTTCATTCTGACCTGGATTTGTTACTTCGGCCGAGAGGAATTGACCTACATTCCTATTCCTCTTTTTAAGAGTCAGTCTTTGGCGGCCTGTTAATTAAGACACGGAGGGGTAGGGGAAATTCCTTATTTCTCTCATCTCAGTGGTAGACCACGTGACCAGCAACAAATAAATGAATAAATACTTTATTTAATTCTAAAAATTTATTAATCAACCCGTAAAACAATTAATAATAATATAAAGTCCTACCCGTGAATAAAATTGAGTCTAAGGGACTTACCTTCGTGCTGAAGCAGATATATGGTATCTTAGAGCTGTCTTTCTGAGAACTTTTAACGTTCTAGCCTCACAAGACGTCTGGTGGAATCTGTCTGACTGGATTTGAGATTTTTGCGCCAAGGCCTCAGGGCTTATCACGTGATTAGTATATCCAATCACAGAGAGCCTCTTGCTCACTCACTTCACACAAATTATATACCATATTACTAACCAAACAGACCTATGGGTTAAATAGGAATACTACATTTTTTCTACAAGGATTGGTTTGGCATTAAATACCCCATGGAGTTTGACAAGCCATTAAACAGAATGAGTTTTGGCATTATACAGAATAAAAGTCATACTTTAGTTGGCTGTAAATATGTCATTTATTGCCACAGTTCAATGTCATGTAGCCATTCTTCAAACCCTTTTGCTTTCTTCTCCGCACAATGTGTAATATCTAAACACTTAAAGCCATAACTGAAGTTATAAAGTGAAGAAACCGAAGAAAAAATGTTCTCATCGAATTGGCCAAGCTCTACCACTAAAATATAACTCCAAACTTCAAATAGAAATGTGAAATATAATACGCTAATGTTCACTCAGAAGATTGATGTGAATTTCCGTAAACAACAGCAGAAGTGTCTCTTAACTGAGAAGGGTTCAACTATCTACAATAATAAGCACAGCAATATATATGAAGTAGTGTTTTGTTTAATTAACTAAAAAAATAGGATTACTTTGAGATTTGAGGTGAAATGAATAAAATAAAAAAATGGGAAGACACCATGTGATGTGAACGTACGTTTTCAATGGAATGGTAACTGAATTAATCAGCACGAATATAAATTTTGAATTTAATATTTTGATAAGTATTACTGTAATCTTTACGTAAGATTAAAAAGAAATGTTGTAATTCCCTAAATTATTATTAAGTCTGGAGATCTACTTTGAAATGTATTTAGAATTTAAGTTTTAAAAATGTTTAATTTAATCTGCTGTAAAAAGTGAGTATTGAATATATGTCCAGTTACATTATTGTGATTCCAATCGGTAATAAAAAGAAAAATCAGAAGTGGACAAATGGGGAGGAAACTTTTCACCCCACTCTACCCACTTCCACCCTTCCCTCCTGTGTCTATTCTGACTGTAATTATTTTATCCATTAGATCTGAAGAAGTCCTGTTTTTTTCGTGTTATTGATTCATATCAATACCCAACGTAGGAGGGAAATAAATATATAATCCTTATTAAATTTAATTGAATTAAGCACTTCCATGTGACATACAGAACATTGGGCAGCTGTTTCGACCTTATTGGATCTAAGTGTGGCTCGACACGCAGGACAATTCAAACAGGGATCGAAACCTGCATAACTTTACGCTAGAATTGGTATCTTAACAAGTCAATTCGGTGACCTAGGTCAACTCGGGAAATTGACGAATTTTGTATTTAACTTTCGTTTGATTCCATTTTGCGTAAACGGGTACCAGCGTGCTCAATTCGTTAAAAGAGCTTTGCATTACGTGGGTAATGGCATAATATTGCATTTAGACCGATTTTAATACATGAAAAAGAAATTTTTTTTTTCTTTATATATATATATATATATATATTAGAAGTGCTTTATTTCAAAAGAAAAATTTTTCTGGGCAATTTTTTCTTGTGGTCTCATGTGAGTTCTAGAATCATCTAAATGGGATCCCTTTGTAATTTTACCCAACAACCACAAAGCAGAGATTGTATCGGTGTAATGTATTACGGTCAAGTCATATTGGGGCCGGTTCTAGCAGTTAAACGAAACAAACCCGTGACTCGAAGTAAGCATGAGTAAAACCAGGAAACGACCATGTACTTCCTGTTTCTTGAATGTTAAAGAATTGTCACAAAGATTCAGCAGAATTCTAAAACCCCAACGATTAATATAAAAGCTGATCCCGTCGGAGATGGAATGGGTTCTGACTGGCAGAAATGAGTAATTCCTGACTGAAGGCTCAATGTCAGGATATTTAGAGGCTGAATTCGACAAAGCGACAAATGTTAGCGAGGAATAAGATAATATACAACTCCTCGGCGTCCCAACACTTCCAGTACCATACTAAATAGCCATAACGTCATAAAATAAAATAGAATAAAAATATTTTCACTTGGGAACATTTTAATGAAATAAAGTCAATCTTCTAAGATACAGAAAGAAGGGAGCTCAACTTATTAAGCAAATATTTGAAGTTCACCTAAACTCCGTAAATATATGCATTTTGCTTGTCATTAACAAATATCAAATACAACTGCAGTTTATTATAACCGAAGAAAATATTTGGTTTCTTTGTTTAATGGCATATCAAACTTTGTAGGCTATTTAATGCCAAAGCCATTCTCATAGAAGAACAGTAGAGGTAGTATTTAACCAATAGCTGGGAGTTCATAACTTTCCCAAGGGTATTTGCCTGAAAGTGAACGTAATAGCGCGACTGGAGTAGAAACTCGCTTACTACGATAGCACAGTCAATCGCTTTAATCATTACACCACGAGGACACCGCAAAAGAAAACTTTAATTGAAAGAAGTTTTAAAGTATTGAACTTTAGATCATGTTTGCCTGGTAATCGTGTCAGATCAGGTCAAGTTAGATCGAAGCCAAGAGTGATTTTCAAACTTCTTCGAGTCGGGACTCATTTCTTTTTCAGGTTCTCTCTCGTGGAGCCCCACTATATATATATATATATATATATATATATATATATATAAATGATATTATGAAAAAGTTTTTTTTTTTTAAATCTCATTCCAATATTCACACTAAGTAATCACATTTACAGACAAGTATCATCTTACCTTGTATGGCACAAATTATTAATTCTTGGTGATAATTTTTGACAAATATACGCGCAGACGATTTTATAGCACAAGTCTCTTTGGTGATCATATTGCTAAGCGCTGAAAATATTGTTTTGAATGAATATATTGTCGTTAAATGAAAATTCATTTTGACTACATGTTTAGATAACATTGGCAACTCAGAAGTGAAACTAAGTTAAAAGTTTGATTTAGTTTAGTTTCTTTATTAATACCAAGAGAAAACGGCTTAGAGCTGACAAAGAAAAGAAGCAGAAGGTACCCTCAAAAACAATTACCGACGCCGACTACGCCGAAGACATAGCGAATACGCCTAACCAAGCCGAAACACATAGTTTGGAACGAGCTGCTGTAAGCATTGGCCTCCATGTCAATGCACACAAAACTGAATATAAGTGCTTTAATCAAATTGGTGACATTTCCACACAAGAGGGAACCTCTCTGAAACTGGTAGAAAAATTCACCTACCTAGGAAGCAGTGTCTCATCAACCGAAAAAGGCATTGACACGTGGCTAACGAAGGCATGGACAGCTATCGATAAGCTATCGATCATATGAAAATCAGACCTGACCGATAAAATGAAACGCAGTTTCTTCCAGACAGCGGTCGCGTCGATACTGCTGTATGGATGCACCACTTGGACGCTAACAAAACGGCAGGAGAAGAAGCTAGACGGCAATTACACAAGAATGTTGAGAGCAATATTGAATAAGTCGTGGCGACAACACCCCACAAAGCACCAACTATACAGCAACCTGCCTGCCAACACGAAAACTATCCAAGCTAGACGAACCAGACACGCAGGACACTGTTGGAGTAGCAGGGACGAGCTCATAAGTGATGTACTCCTATGGACCCCCACAAATGGCCGAGCAAAAGCAAGACGACCAGCTAGAACATACATACAGCAGCTATGTGAGGATACGGGATGTAGTCCTGAAGACCTGCCAGAGGCGATGAATGATTGGGAGAAGTGGCGAGAGAGAGTCAGAAATATCCGTGCTAGCGGCACGACATGATGATGATGATTAATACCATATCAAACTTTGTGGGTTATTCAAGGCCAAAGTAATCCTTGTTGAAGAAGAGTAGATATACTATTTAAACCAGAAATGAATGCGATAATTTTGCAATTGGAGTTCAAACTCACTTACAGTCCTGCACATTAGCCACTCCACCATGCTGGCTCCTAAAATTTTTGAAGTATTTGGTATTCAAACAAAATTTTAATAAGTGTGTACTAATAAATATATATACGAATTTTCTTTTTTATCGCTAATAGGTTAATATAAATGTCCAAGTCGCACTTCTAGCCTCTGTAGACCCCTGCTGCTGACACCGTGTGTCTCTTGTGGTCTGCGGAACATAGTTTTAAAAACACAGCCCCACAGAACTTTATACACAGACTACACTTAAGTTCAAGGCCAGAAGTATTTGGAGCCCAGTAATAATCAAACACATGTGTTTTACATTGAGCTATGAAAGGTTTTAGTGGATATCAAAGCATGACGTGCAGCTGTATCTTAAGGTAAACAAGGGACGGTGGAAAAGCAACCGGAATCGCATACGTGGTGAACCGGAATGGAGGATATGTGGGCGTATAGGGAATATACAATGACGGAAGTTTTCAACCCCACCGGTCAGAGTCGGCGGTTAGTTAGCAGAGAGAGTAGTCAGCAGAGTCATGCCGTTTTGGGCGCTTGGTTGGGGATGCGGTCGCCCTCGAGATGGAAGACTGCTCAGTATCAATCTCCTGCGCAAGAAGCATGAAGAAACCAGGCTCTCTGGAGATATATCTCCACTTGGCCTAAATCTGAAAATATGATCTCAGTCGAAGCGGTTCCCTGTTATTCTCTCTCTCTCTCTCTCTCTCTCTCTCTCTCTCTCTCTTATACAGCTGTCTCGCTGTGACTTTCATTAGTAAATGTATTATTATGTATATTCTTATACTTAAGTCTTATTGCCTCTTCGGGTATAAAACTCAAGTGCAATGATCTGCTAGTTTTTTCGTCAACCATAACATTTACCATAAGATCATTTGGATTAGTTTGGCACAAGATCTAGGGAATAGAGTATTTCAGAATCTAAAAGAATATGTGGTGTTGCATAGAATCTAAAAGAATAGTTGGTGTTGCATAGTGATAAGCAAATTTTGATTAGTTTGGCACAAGGTCTTGGGAATAGAGTATTTCAGAATCTAAAAGAATATTTGGTGTTGCATAGAATCTAAAAGAATATTTGTTTTGCATAGTGATAGGCAAATTTTGATTAGTTTGGCACAAGGTCTTGGGAATAGAGTATTTCAGAGTCTAAAAGAATATTTGGTGTTGCATAGTGATAAGCAAATTTCGATTAGTTTGGCACAAGGTCTAGGCAATAGAGTATTTCAGAATCCTAAAGAATATTTGGTGTTGCATAGAATCTAAAAGAATATTTGGTTTGCATAGTGATAAGCAAATTTTGATTAGTTTGGTACAAGGTCTAGGGAATAGAGTATTTCAGAATCTAAAAGAATATTTGGTGTTGCATAGTGATAAGCAAATTTCAATTAGTTTGGCACAAGGTCTTGGGAATACCCAGATCCGAAGGGAATAGTTTCATTTTCGCGAAGATATTAACGTTAGGTGAAATGCAAAGTATCTGCTATGAGATTTGAACTTGGATAAGAGAATTCAATTTTTACAACTATAACTATTGCGTTTTGAGCGTCACGCTCATTCTAAAATTTGAACTGAATTTGAATAAAAAATGAAAAGAAAGTTACACCAATGATGGAGGAATCACCGTATCTTACTCTACCATAGATTACAGGTGTTAAGTTAGACCACTGGTGACAACAATTAGTGCCAATCGATATGCATTTTAATGAGACAAAAATGAAGGCGAGATAAAGCGTTTACCACAGCGCAATAAATACCCTGTTAGTCTTCTGGTTAATTAGTGAATACGCCACTCAGTGAGTGTTCCACTGCTGGGTGGGGTGCTTGCCATCCTACGCAAAATTTGGGAAATTGACGACCCCTACGCCTGACCAAGTATAAGACTGAACCTGTGAGCCGAAAAATTCCGAAGAGAAGTGTTAATAACAAATTGTACGAATAAAGCGTACGTCATTGAGATCGGCTGGATTGAAGTGTTATGTAAATAGTTGGAATACGAAATTAAGCCGGTTCGCAGAAAAATAGAAAAGGGATGGAGCTGGAAGGGGTAAGTGGTTGGAGATGTCAAAAGAAATCGCTGTGTGTCGGGGAGTGGATTCATAAATTATGCATTGGAATGCGGCACTAAGTTTGAAATTGATTTTACAGGGCAAATTTGTCAGTTGTCTAACAATTGACATTAGCAAGTCGACATAGAGACGGATACTTCTTCTATCAGCGGTGATGGTTATGTAGAAAATGAATCGACTCCAGATAAATACAAAACATTTTCGGATACTGATATATACTCACTACTCAGCTTAGCGTTAAATATTGGGTTATGATATACATTTCAAACTCTTTGATCTAGATCTATTTTATACAAACACTCAGAAACCTTAAGAGCCATTTCGTAACGATCAGTCAGGTTTCATCCCCTGATCACTTTCTTCTTTTTAAATGACAGTTTTTGTTGCTCTTTCGTCTTCTTTGTTTTCTTTTGAGGTCTCTACATCAGATCGAATTTAATGGCGATGAATGATAACGGGATCGCGAATTCAGGACCATATATAACTTTACTTTTATTGGTGACCTTTCAGTCGTTAACCACTCGGCCTAAACGGAGAATCAGAGAGAACTCGATGGAGTGTTCAATCTCTCACGTTCATGGTTTCTCCCTACCTAACTTATTTCTAAATTTGTAACTGTTCGGGTCACCTGACAAACCGTTCAACGAAAGCTGTGGTGTCAGATTGACCTCAGGTTCAAGAGTTGTCAATTATACTTGTTAACTGTTGTCTTTCCTGATGTTAAGTGGCTCAGGACTTAATTTGAATGATATACCCAAAGTCAGTAATATATTTTACCGAACTATTAAATAAAATGTTTCCTTTTACAACACAAGGAAGAAATCACACACACACACACACACACACACACACACACACTCATATATATATATATATATATATATATATATATATTGATTTCCGGAAATGAGAGTTTAAAATATTCACTTGAAAGATGTTTCTGAAAAAGACCCGGCGTCTTATCAGGTCAATTATCACCGTGAGGTTACTGACTTACTTAAGTCCTAGTGCTGCAGTGACCCTTAAATTTAACCACAAACACCACAACAAATGTAAACAAGGTGATGATTGCTTCTGCACCAACAGCCGCAACTTTTTCTAAGGTTCAAGAGGGGTAGGAAAAGCTGTTCTTATATTATCATAGGAGACATTGCATTCGAAGCGTCCCTCCTATCTTGGAGGGAGACAGGAAGATTATGTTATACAAATATTCCACATAGTGTCGCAAAAAAAGAATATCAGCATTTGAAATCTATGATTTTATAAGGGCATAAACTCCAATTACAGAAACTAAAAAGAAAATAGGAATTATCTTTGACGTGAGATAGGACACAAACATTTTTTTTAATATAGAATAGAGAGAAAATATTGAAAGAACATCGCACCAGTTTCCATAGTTTTTGCGTTTGAAACGTTAATTTTTCCCAGAGCTCAGGAATGGAAAAGTTTTTTTCTTGTTAACAGGAAGGTGAGGTCAATCAAATTAGTTCATCCGATGATGTCCAAAAAAGGAAAAATCTGCAATAACTTCCTATCACAGTTGTCAGGAAATTGTCTATACGCAGTCGAAGGTAGTGTCGTGTTACTATACGAACTACGGATCCAGATACAGATATGCAACTGGATTTTACAACCAACGTCTTTTCTTATGGGTGGGTTTGAACGCACTTGTGCTGAAGATTAGAATATAGTGTTGTTTGCTCTCCTGAACGTGCAACCAGCCAAGGCTACCAAGCCCTTTTAAGTCAATCCCAGTTCGAGGCATACCAAAGTCGCCAAAATGCTATCCCTAGTGACTGAGGAGAGATATAGGAATGTCTGTGGAACTGAAGCTCTTTCTTTGAATTCTGAATTTTCCTTCACCTGGGCTGGTTGCCTCATCAAAAGCTCGAGAGTACAGTTTACCCTCCTATTTCATGTGCGCCCTGACAATGGAACTTGAATGCGTCACTTTATTTTCTGTACAGAGGTGAGAATCTGGCAAAAAATGGGGTTCTTGTTATGATATTGATCAGCCTCATTACTTTCGGTAACTCCTTGGCTCCACTTTAACAATATTTTTAAATCAAATATTGAGCATAGTTCGTGCAGGACGATAGATACTCACACACACACACACACACACACACACACACACACACACACACACACACACACACACACATATATATATATCCATACACACACACACACACACACACACACACACATATATATATATATATATATACACACATATATATATATATATATATATATATATATATATAATTTTAGTTAAACCAATTGCAGTAATTTCAGTGCATACTAAATTTAACGCTAGTAAATTCATTGAATAGCAAATTTATTACAAGTAAATTCATCCTTAACCTTAAACCTAACCTTAAGCAAAAATCTGTATATGATTTTATTAATTTCTCAAAAGCAATGATTCCATTCTGAATTTAGCCATGAATAATGTGCTGCTGCTGAAATTACTTCCTGATGGATTTACTACGATTAATCTATCGAACTCACAATCACACATACATATCCACACACACACACACACACACACACACACATATATATATATATATATGTGTGTGTGTGTGTGTTGTTGTTGGGCAGCTCTCTTTCATTTAAGTATATTTGGTTATATAGACAAAATGCCTTTATTAATCAAACCCGGTTACACACACATATATATATATATATATATATATATATATATATATATATATATATATATATATATATATATATATAATACCTCTGCACGTGCAGGACGTGAAACGAGGTCATTTTGAGGGAGTTGAAAAAACACATCGTTGACTGGCGGCCAACATGGCCATGTATATGTAATGAAGTCCATTGGAGAACCTTGCTTATTATTTGGTCCAAGCTTCCCCAGCAGTGCCCAGTATGTTTTGTTCCTCTTACTTGAATTGTTTGTGAGATTTTTATAAACTTGTTGGAAAGCTACTGTTTACTGTTCTATTACACGATGATTTGTTCAAAACAGCGCACGCCATTCTTATGTTATTATAATATAACTTTTCACAATGCGTTTTGTCAGAGTGTACGTGGTACATCTATTCAGTATTTTGAACACAGCTACAACTCGGTGGAAATCGTGTTTTATTTTATCATACAGATCCGATTTTCCTATGATCGACAGCGTGTCAATAGCATTCCATGCTTTCACTAGGTGTATATAGATATCACTTTCAGTAGATGAGATATTGCTGCCGATGTATGTGAACAATTCGACTAATCTTAGATACTTGCCTCATTGAGTACAGATGGACGTTTTTATTTTAACACATTTATACATTTTTTGCTTTCACGTAGGGGACAATGCCCCCTGCTGTTTGCTCTAGGCTAGGCAGTTGAGAGTTTGCTTTAGCTGGTGTATTTGAGAGCAGTATTTGATCATCGGCGTAGTGTAAGTGAGTCATAATTTTAACGGGATATTGTCTACTTCTAGCCATTTTTCAATGTGAAACCATTTTCTTATATTAGATCGATGGATGTTCGAAATACGTAATCTAAACGGGGGGGGTCCTCGTTGTGTAATGGTTAAAGCGATGGACTGCGGAATCGTAGTACGCGAGTTCATACTCCAGTCGCTCTATTACGTTCACTTTCGGGCAAATACCCTTGGGAAAGGTATGAACCCCCTTATCCTCCCAGCTATGGCTTAAATAGTACCACTACTGTTCTTCTAAGAGAATGGCTTTGGCATTAAATAAACTAAAAAGAGTTGATATGCCATTAAACAAAGAAACCAACCAACCTAAACAGATTATAAATAAATATGGTGCTAATGTATCACCTTGCAAGATTCAAGTGACAATGTCGAAGATGCCTGCCTCTCCATAAGTTGAGTGTATCATTGTTTTCCGTTTTTTTTTTGTAAAGCATCCTCATAGCATTAACAATTTGTTTGCCTTGGTTTGTTTGTTTTTTGTTTTTTTAGCATATTAACCAATGTAGGTTATTTACTGTCCCTTGTAAACATCTTTTTTGCTGAGATTTTTAAGTAAGCGCAGCTCATTTTTCTGTATATGGTTGAATGGTTTCAAGTATTTCTATCTAATATGAACACTTATATTAACTATTAATCATTTGTTTGCAGAAAGTTCTATGTTTTAGATTATTGTTCAGTAACAGTAATAATTTAAGATCAATCATTTTTAAAACATTTAAATGAATATAGATGATATATAAGTGACTAGATTTTTAGGTATTTTTATTTTTATCAGTTTGAACTAATTTGTTTGCATACTAGAATTGTTATTCTTTCTGCACAATTAAATGTTTTTAATTATTACTAACACTTCTAATTCTATTCAATATTAATCACTTGTTTTCAGACAGTAAAGTAGTCACAAGTATTACTATTAATAATTACTCAATTAAAAATTATTCATTTATTTACCCACATTTAAATGGTACCAAGCATTGTTTTATATCACTAACAATTCAATTAAGCATCTGTAATTGATTATGATGATGAAATAGTTATATTTTTTAACAATTCAATTTAGCATACGTCATTTGTTTGCATATATAAGTGTCAAATATTTTTATTTTTCCCATAGGGAGAACCCTATCGAGTTAGAGTGGACCTGGGGAAGAATGGCAACGGAAGGATATTCCACTTTCCCCTCTGCTCTAAAACTGAAGTTTCACCATCAGATTTTTTGTGTCATATATCAGGACTCTCTTTGGAGGGGCTAACTTTCTAATTATTCTCTTCGCCTTTTGATGTTGTCTGCGAATAAGTACCGTCACAAATGCAGATGGAGCACATTAAGAACCACGTGTTTCCATCGGGACGATTTCTCCGAACTTATTACCCACACCCATGAAGAAGTAAGCAAGAATGGCGCCACGTACCACTTTGGACTGATGTTCTCCCAAATGAAACAAACCTGCGTTCGTAACTATCAAATCATAACTTCTCTGATAGGAACATTCTGTCAACCTCTATAAAAGCCTGATATTTTATTTTTTCTTCTTCTTCTGATTGTAAACATCCTCAGATTTCCCATTAATGAATAATATAATTTAAGCTGTTTTTTTTTTTTTTTGCTCTTATAAGTTTGAGACCTAGTCTCCTACCTAGTAAAGTTTTGTGGCCCTTAAGGTGAAATGTTTGGAGGCTCTGTGCTAGGAAATTTCATTTTCCCCATAGTCTCGAACTTTTCGGTGTGCGTTAGTATCAATGTACACATACGGGCAAAGTTTGCAACATTACCGTCAACAATAAAATCTGTTATATTCTCTAACTCAAATGTGTCTGGAAGTTCTAAAAAAATGAAACGAACCAAGTGTGTCATAGTTTCTAGAAATAATTTTCCTTTTTTTTTAACCCCAGAACTTAGTGAGAATAAATCAACTAACATCCACCAGCTCCATCCAGTAGTAATGTCAAAGATTGATAGACGTGAGATTATACCCGTCGAAATAAAAGTACCAGCCATGAAATTTTACGACGATTCGGGAGTTTTATTCCCTGTGGAATTTCGGTACTGATTCACAAGTAAGCATTTAAAAAGATACTAAAACATTTATGTACACTGTACATATACAAACATTACTATTCACACAACATATATTTTGCCGTCTATTGCTCATAATCAAAGAAATAAAACATAAAAAAAACAACTTCTGTTTCAACGCAAACTTCTGTCCTTTGTTTTTGACTTATTTTATTTAGAATTCAATTCAGCATTATCTGTTTTATCACAGTAACCGTGGTGCCCGTGGTGTAGTCGTTATTGTCGTAGGAAATGGACACGGCGACACGAGTTCAAATCCTCGACGAGACTGATTGAATTTCACATAGCACTAATACCCTTGGGGAAGGTATGAATCCAATTATTCTCCCTCCAGCTATGGGTAAATAGTAGGACAGACTAGGTTCTTCAGCCTTGGTTAGGCAACTAGTCTTGGAGAAGGAAAACTCTGAATTCAAACCTGTCAAACTCCGCTTAAAAACTGACCTTGTGTCATATCCTGCCCGAGCGGAGCGGTTGGTTAATAGTATCACAGTAACCTGATTTTTTTTATTACAATATTTGCTTTGTTTTGTTTGGTTACTTTGTTTAAATATTGAACAAGTCCTGGCGGCAACACTCCACAAGGCACCAACTATTCGGTCACCTGCCTCCCATCACGAAAACTATCAAAGTTAGACGAACCAGACATGCAGGGTACTGCTGGAGAAGCAAGGACGAGCTCATAAGTTATATACTCCTATGGACCGCCGCATATGGCCGAGCAAAAACAGGACGACCAGCTCGAACATACATACAGAAGCTATGTGAGGATACGGGATGTAGCCCTGAAGACCTATCTGAGGCGATGAACGATAGGGAGAAGTGGTGAGAGAGGGTCAAGGATATCCATGCTAGCGGCACGACATGATGGTGATGATGACTTTGTTTAATACCATAACAATCTTCTTGTGTTATTTCATATCAAAACCATCCTTGAAGAAGAACACCTTTGACACAATTTAACCTATCGCTGGGGGATAAGCAGATTCAATACTTTTCCTAATGGTATTAGTGCGAAAGAGAAAATTAAAAGGGAACCGGGGCTTGAACTCACTTTCTTCGATGCGGCAGGTCAGTGCGTTTGCTCTTACGCCCGCTGTTACAATAACCTATATTTCATTATCAGCTTGTCACGCATAATTTGCTGAAAAATCCAAACTACCGTTATAATCAATATCATTATCATCAAGGCGTGTCGATAGCAGGGATTCCCTTGACTCTTATTCTCTTACCATGCGTCCCTTTCGGTCATAACACTTGTTAAGTCTTCTTGACGGCACCTATTGTATGCACAAAGTAGATGAATGTAAGTTCTTTGCTGGTCGGCCAACACAGGCGTATCTGTGAGTAGAAGTCCAAAGAAGATTGATTGATTGATTGATTGTTTAATGTCATATCAACCTTCAAACTTAATTACAATATCACAATTTTACGACCCTCGGATATGACTGTAATTCAGAGTGGGTATGTTACTAATGAGGATGGAGGAATGTCTAAGAGCTTCAAAACTTCTGGTTTCAATGGAATATCACCCTACATTTTTGATTCAATGCCAAATCCATCCTTCTAGAAGAACAGTAGTGGTACTATTTAACCCATAACTGGGAGGATAGGGGGTTCATACCTTTCCCAAGGGTATTAGTCCGAAAGTGAACGTAATAGTGAGACTGAAGTTCGAACTCGCGTACTATGATTCCGCAGTCCAGTGCGTTACCTATTGTACCACGAGGACACCCACATTTATCGACTCAGGATCGCTTATTAGATGAGTTGTGTGATAGGTGTTAAAAGTCCCTTTAACTTCTGTTTTGAAAGGTACTCTTTTCCTGGATTTATCAAAAAAGGCCACGGAATCCTTAACATTATATTTCTCATGAAGTGATCTTGTCATTTTTCTATAATTATTACCATCATTGTCATCGGCAATTTTTTTTTAAAGCAGTGGCAAAAATATAAACCTATCAAAATCTTAACCGAGTTTATGACAAGCCTTTTTACTCGTTTGTTTTCCTTTTTCTCCGTCATGTTTTTCTGTTCTTTTTTTTTTTTTTTTTTTTTTTTTTTGTAATCTCGTGTCATAGCTTAAATGAGCATTACGACTGTCCACTTTCATTTACTCTGCTTTTATAGATGGCCGTTGATGGCTTAATTTTCATTGGTTATTTTCCAGCGTCTATTAATCAGCTGATCGATGATCGATGATTTATCAGCAAACCAGCCTAATTCCTTTAATCCCTGTTAAGTGTCCTTATCGATCCCATGAATGTGCGCCGGCATCAGATTAACCATCGACCTCATCAATTCTCTCATTCATAATCCGGTATTTAAAACCAGGAAAGTTCATTCGATAATCCCCATTTCAAGAGGTTTTTTTGTTGTTGTTGTTACAAATTCAATGAAAGTGACACTTACAAAATGAATCGACGAGAGTCAATCAAATGCCGTTGCAATGGTTCTCAAAAAATGATTGATTGATTGATTCTAACTGCATGTCAACACGTCTGATTGATTGATTGATTGATTGAATGACTGCTTTTACAAGCACTTCAAATCATCTTGGGTTATTTTATGCCCAGAGATATGAGAATCGCGTTCATTGTGTGTTTGTATTTTACATTTTATGTTAATCTGTTCCTATAAGTGGGTTTTTTGGACATGGTTCTATCAAATACATATACTTCTAAAAAATCTATTTGACACATTGATTAGATCCAGACAGGTACAACCACTTCGAGTGAGAGTGAAGCAGGGAGTAATAGCAATTAAGACGTATTCCACATTACTCAGATCTTCAGAATTAAAACTTCAATAATACACTAACGAGTCTTACCCAGGTAACTTGACCCATTCGAGGTTATTCTTTGATGACTTGAGGTCAGGAAAGCCCGTGCATTGTGCAGTTATATTCATATTTTCATGTTTTATGTAAATTCTTAGGATATTTTCTTTTAATTATATCAAAATGTCTCAACTATGATTGATTTTAATAGTCCAATTATACGGCATCAAATATTCCCATTGAAAACAAATAATTTTTGAACTGTCGTATTTGACCCATAGATAGTACCCTTACAGGTACTACCAATCTCGGTCAGAGTTAACCTGGGAGTAATGGCAATAAGATTTTGTTCTATACTCCTTAGGCTTCCAGAATTAGGGCCTCACAATCAGATGAAGTTTATTGTCGTCCACAGTTCGGCAACCTCTTTTTCTTTTTTGCTAATTATTATAAGATCTGGTCGTCTGGCCAAGATTTGGTGATCCGTTTGTACCTCATAATTCCCAAAGGAGTGCATCTAATTCTGTAGGATAGAGTCTGGGTTGTGCATATACCATTAGTTCGTATGGTCAAACTTCAACTCCTTGCTCAATACCCTGTGAATCACCTTGCCCACCGAGTCGTGCTTTGTTTTATATTCTTTCTGTGCTAATTTGCTGCATTCGTAATTGATCGTTGCTTCTCTTTCATCACATAACCTACATCTGCAGTTTTGTAGCGTCTTATCTATTCTCGCTTTGATATGATTAGTCCTATATGGCGTTGTTTTGTGCTGCGATTAGAAAAGATACAATTTCTCCCATAAGGTTTCCTTTTCTTAGCCACGTCCACGTTTTCTTGTGTGAGATGTCGCTTGTTAGTCGCTTAAAAATCCATTGAGTTGTTTTTCTTCCCACTTCTGTTTTCGGTTTATTGTCGTTCACCTGGTCCTCGTGTCATTAGTATTGTTTCCGGTAGCTGTAATCGGACTTTCTCCGCGTTTTTTTTTTTATGTAGTCTTCGAGTCGTTGTATCGATGTGTCTACGCTCTTTTCAATGCTGGCAAGTCTTCTTCCTCCATCTCTTCTTAACATGTATAATCCCTCAACGTCATCTTTGAGAGGCAATACCTTGTTCACGGTCATTAGTTTTCTTGTTCTCTGGTCCATTTGTTTAACTTCTTCTCTGGTCCACTTCAAGAATGGTTCAATGTATCTTACCAGGGGACAGCCCCGGTATTTATAACTTTGACAAAGTTCTTGCTATAGAGTTTTATTTCAAGTAATTTTCTGGTTCTTCTGTGATACTCTTTGTTAATTTTTTCTTTCATTTTCTGTTGTTTGAAGGTGTCAGCTTCCAATATCCCGAAGTATCTTTAGGTTTCCTTTTTTTAGAGCGTTCTCATTACTTGATTTGTTTGTTCGACTCCTTCTATAATGTGACGTTTGCCACTTTTCATTACTAGCAGGGTGCATTTGTCTATGCCAAATTCCGTTTCCATATCTTGACTGTATATTCTCTCAGTTTGTATTTGGGTTTCCAATTCTTTTTCGTTTTTGGCAAAAAGTTTGATGTCCGTGTACATCAAGAGGTTGATCGTTTCCTGCGATTTACAGAGTTTGTATCAGGCAGTGCATTTCCTAAGGATGTGGATGAGTGTAATCATGGCTATCATATATAGTAATGATGAGAGTGCATCTCCCAAGAATGTCTTTTTGGATCATTACCCCAGCTAAGCTTTTTTCTCCCGCTGTCTCCAGATTTGCATAGCCTTCTCGATAAACGGTGCGATTTGGTCGGGTATGTTATACGTTTTGAGACAGTGTAGTATCTCGCTTTGGGGGACAAAATCAAAAGCTATTTTTTGTCGATTAAGGCAGTAGCTACATTTTTTCGTCTCGTTTTCCTTTCGTTGAGGATGTGCTGATCTATCGATTGTAATTCCTATGTGCCCCTGTTTCTCTTGCTGGATTTTGAGTTTCTTCAATGTCCTCAAATATCCAGGACTCTTCTCAGTATTTCGGCCGATCTTAATTATGCAGTAGTTTGGACGGTCTCCACGTGTCCTCCTATTTCCACCTATTTTAGTCCCTTTATCAATCGTCTGGGGACTGTCCCAAGTGCACATTTATGATTGGTATCACCGTCATCTTCATGTTTTATAACTTGTTCCGTTATTTGGCAAGATCTAAGTATTTATCACTCTTTTCCCTTATTCTAAATTCTGTTCTGCGATCTGCCGGAATTGTAAAGTCCACGATTCGGCAAGTTCTCTGTCTTCTTTTTTTTTTTTTTTTTGACTATGCCTTGGTTTGGTTGTCTTCCTAAGGGTTGGGTATCACCCACCTTTTTCCACACAATGAACTAGTCCATCTACCATATATAGCAGTAGCTACTAATACCAGGGCAGACGAGAAGGTGAAGAGCAGCTTCTTATAGGAATAGTATTAGAGCGTTGGAGACTGGAGATCACACTAGATCACCTTACATGCTACCGGAATAACGGAAG
The DNA here is from genome assembly GCA_963585895.1 of Sepioteuthis lessoniana. Lineage (NCBI taxonomy): Eukaryota > Metazoa > Mollusca > Cephalopoda > Myopsida > Loliginidae > Sepioteuthis > Sepioteuthis lessoniana. The sequence continues at coordinate 34,479 of CAUZXS010006101.1, forward strand.
CCAATACTATAGTTGGACTATATCTTTATTCTGTATTCACTAATCCTATGTTCTTGTCTACTAATAGTCTCTCTATTGTATATACTTTTTCCGGGGAATATATCTCTATTTCCTCTCACATCGTGGTTTGTCTTTTATTTAATAATAAAAGCATTCACTAAGCAGAACGCAACACTAAGATAAGATAATGTTTTTGTATCTCAAAATTTCAGAAAAGTTCGTACGTCTCATTCCCCAGGACGGATTCTGAGTTGTGCATATACTGCTTCTTCGTATGATGAAATTTAAATTCCATTGCCAATTCCATGTCGATCACCTTTCCCACCAATTTGTGTCTAGTCTTATACTGTTTTTACTCTAATTTGCAGCATTCACTGATATGATCAATACTTTCGTCTCTATCACTAGAACCTACGGGTGGATTATTATTATTACTATCATCATTATTATTACTCATTAGAGTTTTTCACATCAGCGTAAAGCTGATGGTCTTTCCCGGGAGATTGTGTGACAGCAAGTCTCCTCAAGTCTCCAGGACTCTTCTCAGTATTCTGGCCGTTTTCAATAATGCTGTTGTTTGGATGGTATCCACTCGGCCGCCAACTTCCAAATCTTCCAAGCCCTTTAATAATCCTTTAGTTACCGTGCTAAAAGCACCAATCACAATTGGTATAATTGTCACCTTCATGTTCCATAGTTTTTTTTAATTCTCTAGCAAGGCCGCGGTACTTATCTCTCTTTTTACATTCTTTCTGTTTTATTCTGTGGTTTTCCAGGACAGCAAAGTCGACAATTTCGCAGATTTTCTTTTTTTTTTTGTTGATTAATCTGGCCGAGATTAGGTGATCCGTTTTTATATCATATATTATTATTATTATTTACTCTTTTATAACTTTTCACATCAGTGTGAGCTGATGGTTTTTCACAGGAGTTTGGGTGACAGCAAGTCTCTTGAAGTCTCCAGGACTCGTCTCAGGATTCTGGTCGTTCTTAGCAATGCTGTCCTTTGGATAGTCTATACCCGTCCGCCAATTTCCAAGTCCTCCAAGCCTTTTAATAATCCTTTAGTTATTGTGCCTAACGTACCAATCACAATTGGCACAATCGTTACTTTCATGTTCCACAGCTTTTCCAATTCTTTTGTAAGGTCGAGGTACTTATCCTTCTATTCACCTTTGTTCAGATTTATTCTGTGGTCTGCCGGGACAGCAATGTCGACAATTTTGCAGATTCTCTTTTTTTGTTGATTATTATTATTATTATTATTATTAAATTACTAAATTTTCATCTTTAATTTCGGTTTCTTACAATCCTTCGGCGAATATTTACCGAAGACCAAGGGCGAGGGAAGGGGATGAGTATATGTAGTATTAATATGTTTTACTACTTCTTTTTGGTTTGGTTTGGTTTTATAGTACATCAAACATTGTAGGTTATTAATAGCACATCTATTTTTATACACACAGTTCTATTTCAAACAATTCAGTTTAGCATAGATACATAGTTTAAATGTCAAAAGCATTTCTATTTCATGCAATTCGTTTTAGCATATGTACACAGTTAAAATGTCAAAAACAATTCGAATTCAAGTTCTATTTCAAGTTCAAGATATTTAGTTCTATTTGACCCATAGATAGGAACCTATCTGGTGCTACCTCTCCAAACCAGAATGGACCTGGTAGTGATTGCAGTGAAAGGGCACTCTGCATTTCCCAAAGCTCCAGAATTACTGGAACCTCACAATCTGATTGTTTGGTGTCATATTCGGGACACTCGTTGGTGGGGTCTTACTCCACTGCAGAGATGCAGTCAGTGTATTCAACAGTCCCAGTCGGCGGAGCAATTCGTTATGGTGATATATTTCAGTAATATTAATAGTATTCTCCTAAAGAGATAAGCAATTCTGCAAAATTCAATTATTCTTCTTCTTATTATTATTAGTTACATATATACTGGTTCATTGGTCTAGAGGGTAGAGTATTCCCCAATGATCCGGGAGACCTGGGTTCAATCCCAGGTCGCGTCATAACAAAGACTTTAAAATGGTTCTTGATACATCCTTGCTTAACACTCAGTAATATAAGGTTCGTATTAAGGGTATTGTGGAGCAATCCAGGGAATTGAGTAGCGCCCTCCCTTACATCTCGGTGTAGTAGCTATTGAAAAGGAACGTTTCTGGTCGCCCTTGAGTACGGTCGCCAACTTTACTTATTTGTTAATACAGGCACAAGTTTAGAGGAAACATCAGTAAAAGAGGACAAAACAATTCTAAAAAATTAAAAAAGATTGCGTGAGCCCTTTCGTCCGGCTCTATTCAATAAAAACGGGTAATTTGTTATATTATGAGAAGACTGCGTGACGGTAGGGAAAAAAATATGTCACACGTCCCCCAATATATGTAAAGTCTACATAGGGAGTGGTGATCTAAAGCAATATAGATTGCCTCTAAGATGTTTAATTGGACTTTATCCCTAGCTCTATGTAGAACAAAAAAACAGTCATCTTGATAATTGGTCCTGAAACTATTTATAGCTAAAAGATGTTCTCCAATAGCAAAGTTCATAGCCTGAGATTTCCCGTATGTTACTCGACCTCTATTTAAAATACCTCTGGGCACATGTTGTCTTATATGCACCTCCAAACGTTGGTTTGTTCGACCTATATTAGTTGCATGAAATAATGTAATGACTTGACATACTGGAAAATCAACAGCTACGTTATTTCTCTGAAAAGGTCAAAGTATTTCTCTCTATTTTCGCTTTCTTTAGTTTTCACTCACTGGTCTGCCACGACAGCGCATTTTACTGTATGATAAGTTCTTTTTTTTTTTTTTTGTTAACTATTACTAGTTCTTGTCTTCTAGACCGGGTTTTGGTGATCTGTTTGCATCTCAAAATCCCAGAGAACTTCATGCGTCTCATTTTCACAGACGGATTCTAGTTTGTGCATATACTATTTCCTCGTATGATCAATTTTCACTTTCTGGCACAATTCCCGGTAGATAACCTAACTCACCCAGTGGTGTCTAGTCTTATTCTCCATTTGCACTGGTTTGCTTCATTCGCATATTATGTGAGTAATCTACACATATTATAATGATAGTTATTATTTTTTACTCCTTTGAGAGTTTTTCACACCGACGTTAGCTGGTGGTTTTCATTGGAGTAACATCAACTCTCCTTAAGGCAATAAGACTTCTCACTATTCTGACTGATCATAATAATGTTGTAGTCTGGATGGTTTCTTCATGTCTTCCGATTTCTAAGTCTTCCAGTCCCTTTACCAATCCTTTGGGGATCGCTCCAAGTGCACCGAATACAATTGGTATCACCGTCGCCTTAATGTTCCCTAGTTTCTTAACTTATCTTGTTAGTTCCAAATATTTATCCCTCTTTTCACTTTTTAATTTTAATTTGAGGGCTACTATTTGACTGGTTCTCTTTTTTTGTTGACTATCACTAGGTATGGTCGTCTGTCCGAGATTAGGTGATCCGTTTGTATCTCTAAATCCCCGAGAAGATCGTGCGTGTCATTCTCCGGGACAGGTTCTGTGTTGTTTATACATCACTTGTTCGTATGGTCAAATTCAAATTCCTGGCATAATTTTCAGGGGATCATTTTCGTCATGCTGTTTTATCTGGTGGCCTTTTGCTAAAGTCTGAATGACAGCATATCTCGAAGACCCTTCAACCGATTCTAATAGATTTTACTAGTGCCGTTGTCTGGATAGTCTCAATTCTTTCTCTGATCTTCCGCTGATCTAGGGGAGTCTCTGTGACCTAGAGGCTAACTTTATGGAATGTGATATTGCATTCAACATGTCCGAACTTCTGTCACATTATTACTTTTAATTTCGATCTAGCAGTCTTGGAAAAGTTATGGACCCCCTTATCATGCCAAGCTATGGATGAAATAGTATCAATTCTTCTACAAGGAGGGCTTTGGAATTACATAAACCACGAAAGTTGGTATTCCATTAAACATCATAAACTGTGAGAAGTACGGGGGGTGAATGAAATGGGGTGGAGCAGACCAAATTGAAAGGTCAACAAAAATGAAAAAAAACAAACTAGTATAATTCTGTGAATGCAACGTTGAATACGGCTGCAAATTGACAGAATTTGGTTAAAATATTTACATTAATACAACGAATAGAAAAAATAGACTAGTATTATTTCCCTATTCATATGAATCTAGCATTTGAATTATTAATCTTTGGTTGAAATCACCTCACTTTGAAGCAGCATAAATGTGTTGAAATTATTGTAATTTTATACACTTTCATATCTTTTGCTTTAAAACCTAATTGAAAAATTAGAGAAAATATAAGATTATTGTTATAAAATTCTAAAGTTTTTAAAATATTAATTTTACACTTGTATTACTATAATTTAATATATACGTTTAATTTAAAAATGTTAACGGCAAAATTAAAAACAAACAAAGAAAAAAAAAGCAAGGTAGTAGAAATCAGCCGGTGGGTTCATTGGGCTGAAAGATTAAAGTTTATATAGGAATGAATAACTATTTTAAAAATTCAGAATATGAACAATAAAATTGAGTGAAAAGTCTCGGAGATGGGGTAAATGAACTTGGGTGGGGGCAGACAAAACTGAAAGGCGACCGAAAAGGAAAAGAAAGAAACAATGAACGGAAAGACCGACGTGAACGAATTCATTACTTAGAAAATTATGTACGCTTGTATGAGACAAGCACTTTAATTAATTTTACAGAAATGAAATGTTATTCTTTGATTTAAATTTTGTCGAATAAACAGTCTGGCATATATTCTTAAATAGTTATATCGGCTAAAAGCAAATGGTACCTGTATTGTGTATGTATTTCCATGAGAGCCTACGTGTTATTTTCATTTCAGTAGCAACATTTGAATATTTATAAATTCTCTTTCATAAACATCTGTATATTTGTATTTATGAACAAAAACAAAATATTTTTCATGTCAACTCTGAGGAGATTACTTATGTTCAGCACCCGGTGAGGATCAATGTCTGTTGTATCGTCGAGGTGAATGATACACAGAGAAAAATGAGTGCTTAATATATTCATTCAGAACCAATATCCTGCGCTAACAGATACATACAAAAAAGACACGATACAATAAGTTACAAACAATTAACAAGAGAATTAACAAGAAACTGCGGAAGGTCAAAATGCAGTATCATCATCATCATCATATCGTGCTGGCAGCACGGATATCCCAGACCCTCTCTCGCCACTCCTCCCTATCGTTCATCGCCCTAGGTAGGTCTTCAGGACAACAACCTGTATCCTCACATAGCTGCTGAATGTACGTTCGTGCTGGTCGTCCTGCTTTTGCGCGGCCGTGTGTGGGGATCCATAAGAGTACATCTCTTATGAGTTCATCTCTGCTTCTCCAGCAATGTCCTGCATGTCTGGTTCGCCTAACTTGAATAGTTTTCGTGATAGGGGGCAGGTGGCCGTACAGTTGGTGTCTTGTGGGGTGTTGCTGCCAGGACTTGTTCAGGATTGCACGCAGCATTCTTGTGTAATTGCCATCTAGTTTCTTCTCCAGCCGTTTTGTTAGCGTCCATGTAGTGCATCCATATAGCAGTATCGATGTGACCGCTGCCTGGAAGAAACTGCGTTTCATTTTATCGGTTAGGTCTGATTTCCATATAGTCGATAGCCTATTGATAGCTGTCCATGCTTTCGTTAACCTCGTTTCGATGTCCTTTTCGGTTGATTCGACGCTGCTTCCTAGGTACGTGAATTTGTCTACTAGTTTAAGAGGGGTTCCTTTTAGAGTGGAGATGTCCCCCGTTTGGTTATAGCACATATATTCCGTTTTGTGTGCATTAACATGGAGGCCTATGCTTGCTGCTGCTCGTTCCAGGCTATGCAGAAGTGTTTCGGCTTGGTCAGGTGTATTTGCCAGTATCGCTATGTCATCGGCGTAGTCGGCGTCGGTAATTGTTGTTGCGGGGTATCTTCTGCTTCTTTTCTTCGTCAGCCAAACAAATAAAAATATATCCTATGACTTAATGAGTAGCGTGTTCCCCAATGGTCCTGAAGACCATGGTTCAGGTCGAGTCATACCGAAAACTCAAAAATGGTACTTGATGCCGCTTTGCTTAACACTCAGCATTATGAGGTAAGAATCAAGGGTAAAGTGCAACAATACAGGGAAATAGAGTAGTGCCGTCCCCTACACCTCAGTGTAGTAGCTATTGTAAAGGGAGCTTTCGGGTCAGCCACGACTAAGTTCGCCAACTTTACTTCATTGTCGTACGCTATACTAGACGGGCGAGTGTGACGCAAGTCCTTTTTAAAGGTAGATCCAGGTGCAGGACCGTAGCCCAGACACGTCTGGTATTCCCCAAAATGTCTCGGGCTCCATCGGCTTTCCCCTAAAGAGGGGCGCCTCAGGCATCAGGTAATAAACGTAGCCTCTTCGAGGAGGGTTAGAGCCTGGGAGGACGTACCACTGAGGCTTGAGCAATGTCAGTCTTGGCCTCTTGACGCGAATTCTAGGCCTCCCCGGCACCCGCGCCAGAAAACCTCGGCTGACTCCTGTATCCAGAAACGTGACACAACCGACCAGATCTGTGCCCCTTTTACCACGGTGCCCGTGGTGTAATGGTTATCGTCGTAGGAAATGAACACGGCGACACGAGTTCAAATCCTGGACGAGACTGATTGCATTTCACATTGAACTAATACCCTTGGGAAAGGTATGAATCCAATAATTCTCCGTCCAGCTATGGGTAAATAGTAGGGCAGACTGGGTTCTTCAGCCTTGGTAAAGCAACTAGTTTAGGAAAAGGAAAACTCTAAATTCAAACCTGTTAAAGTCCGCTTAAAAATTGACCTTGTGTCATATCCTGGCCGAGCGGAGGGGTTGGTAAATATGGTTACCACGGCCGACCTAAGTGTTCCCCATCTTTTTGATCCAACTCATTAAATCAACTCCCGAAGTCTTTAATCGTACGCTATTTATGACAATGAACCTGTCCATCTGGAAGAGAGCTGAATGGGTGTTTAGCCATTCTACAACAATTTATTTACAATTAATGACTGTCGATGAGTGAGTAATGATTTTTACCTTAGCAACCTCCACTGGTTATAGAACGTATGCATTCACATAGTGTAAACGTTTATAGTTTTGGTTTCTTTTCCGAATGACATATCAACATTAGTGAGTTATTTTTGTGGCCCCGGAAAAGGGTCACTAATGAAAACACAAACACGGATATTTGATAACAGATTATATTACACAAGAAAGATAGAGTTACATAGAAAAGGTGTGAAGTCTCGTACTGTTCGGATAACACCGATATTGATCTGCACTCTGGCAGCGAAATCTCTAGTACTAATAACGGTGAGAAGAGTCCATTATTGTAAGATGGGCAAGGCTCCCACAACAGTTATATACTTTCAAAGCCATCCTTATTGAAGAACCTTAGGTGCGTTATCAAACCCAAATTAGAGGGATAAGATTGTTAATACATTTTACAAATTAATCTGAAAGCTAAATTAATAGCGCGAGTGAAGTTTGAACTCATTTACAGCGGAAAATGGAAATCATATCTTTCGGAGAAAATATACCTGGATGTCTTAAAAACCGTATCTGTACTACTTGCACCATCATCATCATCATCATCATGTCGTGCCGCTAGCATGGATATCCCTGACTCTCTCTCGCCACTTCTCCCTATCGTTCATCGATTCTGGTTGGTCTTCATGGCTACATCCCGTATCCTCACAGAGCTGCTATGTGTATGTTCGAGCCGGTCGTCCTGCTTTTGCTCGGCCAGATGAGGGGGTCCATAGAAGTACATCACTTATGAGCTCGTCCCTGCTTCTCCAGCATTGTCCTGCGTGTCTGGTTCGTCTAGCTTGGATAGTTTTCGTGATGGAAGGCAGGTGGACCCTTGGTCCCTTGTGGGTATTGCCACCAGGACTTGTTCAAGATTGCTCTCAACATTCTTGTGTAATTGCCACCTAGCTTCTTCTCCAGCCGTTTTGTTAGCGTCCAAGTAGTGCATCCATACAGCAGTATCGACACGACCGCTGCCTGGAAGAAACTGCGTTTCATTTTATCGGTCAAGTGTGATTTCCATATGATCGATAGATTATCGATAGCTGTCCATGTCTTCGTAAGCCCTGTGTCGATGGGAACTAAAGAAGGGTGTTGTAGGCTATTTTGAACAAATCCAGGAAGCAGCATCCAACAAAATGCAGCAGTAATGTAATATATCTCCAATCTCACAAAACATGCTAAACACACTTGGTGAAATAAGAACGAAATTATAAACGATGTTCTCCTCTGAACTCTAATACATGGGCACACCACTGTTGACTAACTAGCAAAAACCTTATATTTATCAGTTGTGGGAGGATATTGGGTGCCGTACAAATTACTTTCCAAGAGTGATTGACGATAGGGACGGTGAGCTAGACGTAACTAAAAGAATCCATGGTTTTCGTACACCTTGATAATAAGGATGATGATGCTATTTTTAAAAGTAAAATTTAATATCAAAACAACGACCATTGCTGCTTTGAGCAACTTATTCAATAAATTGTTGATAACTAGACGTATGGACAATGTCTACACACGTCGTTACTAAATCTATATTTTCAATCGACGGATTTAAAATAATCGGAGAAAGATTTCAAAGAGCAGAACCCTTCAAATTTACTCGATACAGTTCTTATGGCGAGTCATCGTTTCCTAAACTGATAATAAATTATCAGTTTAGGAAACATAAGATTTAGGAAACATAAGATTCAAGGACATGAAAGACATTAAAAAGTGAATGATGGTTCAGCTTGATAGGAAATATCAAGGCCATCTCGCAACAAAATATTTCAAGATGGATTGACGTGCCGTTAAAATAAATGCGTCAATCAACCATATAACATTTGGCTTGTAAGCTGGCCATTATTACAAATGAAGCAAATAGAATCATTTTTATTAATGTTTACGATTACCATTCTTATTTAGTTCTTTGCGTTTTAATTATCATTTACCAATTACCGTTGTGGTTAATGTACTGAACTGTGGCATTATTAGTGAGTTCAAACTCAGTATGATCTCTTTTGGAAAAGGAATGGGCCTACCTCTGTGGGCAGACTTGGGTTAAAAGGTATCAGTACAGTTATTCTACAGCGATAGCTTTGGTAATTAATTTCCCATAACGTTATATCATCAAACAAAAATACCAAACTAAAATAAACTAAATATCGAATTAAGATTTCAGAATCATGCCTCAAACCTAATGGATTTATCACTGAAATTGTTTATTATTTTTTTTGAAGGGGGGTTTGCCTGTCTTGTTTTTTCTAGGTAATAGTATTTTATAATTATATATCATACCACTTGATGGAATCAGTTTAGTCAGCTGGGGCAATTGAACGAGCCGACTACATCTATACAGAGAGGAAAGACTCCCTCAAGGAGTGTTCTTGGTCTGATGCAAAACAATGTGGAAGACCAGTCAGCTGGGGCTGCTGAATATGCCGACTGTATCTCTGCCCAGGAGTAAACCCCACGAAGAAGTTTCCTTGAAATGACACTAAATAATCTGATGGTGGGGTTTCAGTTCTGAAAGAGCAGTCGGCTGGGGCTGTAGAATAAACAGGTTATGGATGAGCAAGAAACCCATTCCGAAAATGAGTTTCATGGATATGACTCTAAGCAGACTAATATCGAGGCTCCAGTCAGAATTTGGAGAATGTTGAGTACCTTTTTTATTGCTACTGCTTCAGGTCAACTCTGGCCCAGACTAGAAGCACCGTATAGGGTCCTATCTATGGGTCAAATAGAAATGTTTGATCATTTAAAACAATGAGCAAACAAATGACTGTCTAATTGAATTGTTTGTGATACATAGTAATACTTGGAACAATCTGTGTGCAAATGAATGAGTAATGTTAAATAGAATTATTTGCACTTAATTGAAATACTTGAACCTCTGTAACTGTCTGCCTTAAGTTAATTATTAGTATTCCATTACAATGCTTTGAACCGCCTGACTGTGCAAATGAATTAATAGTATTGATTAGAATAAGTGTTAAATAGCAATACTTGTAGTCATTTCATTATCAGTAAACATATGATGAATACTGAATATAATTTAAATGTTAGATAGCAATAACTGAACAAATTTATCTGTGGGCAAACAAATGATAAATTCTAAATAGAATTATTCGTGTTGGATGAAAATTCTTGAAAACATTTAACTATATTTACCAACCCCTCCGCTCGGGCAGGATATGACACAAGGTCCATTTTTAAGCGGAGATTAACAGGTTTGAATTCAAAGTTTTCCTTCTCCTAGACTAGTTGCCTTACCAAGGCTGAAGCATCTAGTATGTCCTACTATTTACCCATAGCTGGAGGGAGAATAACTGGATTCATACCTTTCCCAAGGGTATTAGTGCTATGTGAAATGCAATCAGTCTCGTCCAGGATTTGAACTCGTATCGCCGTGTCCATTTCCTAGACGATAACCATTACACCACGGGCACCTCCTTTTTCTTCCCAACCCCTCCGCTCGGGCAGGATATGACATAAGGTCAATTTTTAAGCGGAGTTTGACAGTTTAAATTCAGAGTTTTCATTCTCCTAGACTAGTTGCCTCATCAAAGCTGAAGAACCTAGTCTGCGCTACTATTTACCCATAGCTGGAGGAAGAATAATTGGATTCATACCTTTCCCAAGGGTATTAGTGCTATGTGAAATGCGATCAGCCGCGTCCAGGATTTGAACTCATATCGCCGTGTCCATTTCCTACGACGATAACCATTACACCACCGGCACCTTGAAACCATTTAACAGTGTACAAAAATGAGCTCAAGCTCATTTTAAAATGTTATGAACAAAATGTCTTTACAAATCATATTTAATAAATACGTAGGAAGACAATTTTACCTTAATTAACCTTTAATAGTTTATATGCTACAAAACCAAACCAAACCAAACCAAACCAAAGTAAAGCAGACCTATTTGGAAGAATGGTAATTATGTGTTTTACGTTAAAGTTGAATGTCAATAATTACAATACCAAAAATCTACTTTTTCTTTAAAAGCGTGGAATTGATATACGATTGGTTGTTGTTGCAGCAACATGGATTCCTGATAATGTTATTTGATAAACCAGCATCGAAACAATGTTCATATGCAATGTTTTATCTTCTATTTTATTTTCATATTTTCAAATTAAACGAAAGAGAATACAGCTAACGGTAATACAATACTAAGAAGTTTCTTCTTGTTTTTTTTTTTTTTTTATGCATATAGTTCAGAGGGCACTGCATCCCATATTAATATCATACTGATGATGATTAAATAACAATAATAATAATAATAAACAAAGTGATTAATACCTGGGCTGTTCCCTCGTAAGATATTCGGCACCATTCTTGAAGTGGACCAGAGGGGAACTTAAACAAATGAACCAGAGAAAAAGAAAACTAATGACCATGCATAAAGTATTGCATCCCAAAGATGGCGTTGACAGACTATATGAGTCAAGAAAAGAGGGTAGAAGAGGACATGCTAGCATTGAAAACGGTGTTGATGCATCGATACAACGACTAGAAGACTACGTTAAAAAGCGCGCAGGAAGACTGATCACAGCCACGAGAAAAAAAAAAAAAAAAACTGACAACACGAGGATCAGCAGAACGGAAATAACCTGAAAACAAAAGTGGGAATAAAAACAACTCTTTGGACATTTTAAGCGACTAACAAGCGACATCTCACGAGAAAAATGTAGACGTGGCAAAGAAAAGGAAAACTTAAGCTAATATGAAAAACTCTCAAGGAGTAAAATAATAAAACAAAAATTGAAAAGTTTAATGTCAGCAGAATATACAATTATAAATAAACTCATCCCGTGAATACCTTTTTTTATAATGTTTTTAACATAGCGTCGGATTTATTTTCATTATATATATATATATATATATATATATATATATATATATATATATATTTCAACCCGGAGACAGTCGAGTAAACTAGACTTAAGCTTTTCAAACACAACCCAGGTGAGAGATGTCTACTGTTAGTCTAGTAAAGAGTGGGATACTAATAGTTTATTCGTGGTTATCATGAATCGAGATGCTCTTCAAGATGTCAGCTGAAGCATTAGGTTGATTAAATTTTCTCGAGATAGCGAGTTGCCCATCAAATTAATTTCTGTCAGCTTTGAAATTTCTATCAATCAAATCGTGCCCGTTCCATCTGGCTAAGTGCTCTCTGTCAAAATCGCTCTTGCACGGGCCTCTGGTTTTCGGGTAAATTCCAATTTGGCGTGTGGTTTTAAAGGGGTGACGGTATGTGTCGGCTGCCAGGTGGGGAGAACCGTTGTAAAGATGGCGGATTTAAAATTCACTGAAAAGAGGACACTAAATTCCGATTTTAACAGCATGAATATATATGCTGAAATATCGGCCAAGAAATCTGTTTGTATACTTATGTTTTATGTCATAGCAACCTTTGTCGGTTATTGAATGCCAGATCATGTGATATATATATATATATATATATATATATAATTTGTAACTAAATATTTTGTAGGTAACATTTTTAAACAAGCCAGGGTTCATTCGTTTGTACACAATTAAACGACTTCAGCTTCGGTGAGATTATTTGGTTTAATGACATAGCAACCTTTCATGGCTATTCAATGCTGAATCCCTTATATATATATATATATATATATGTATGTATGTATGTATGTGTGTGTGTGTGTGTGTGTGTGTGTGTGTGTGTTAGATTTTAAGCTTACGGCTAGTTGATGCCATTATTTTAAACATGTCAGACCTCATTTCTTTGCACACAGTGAAAAGGTTACAAGTATTTCTATGTAACATTAGTTATTTCATTTATTAAGTATTCCTACATAATCCAATATTAATCAAAGTTTATTATACTATTTATTTGCTTGCAGACATTTAAATAGTTTCCAGTATTGCAATTAAATACAACTAATACTATTTAATAATTATCAGTTGTTTACATCCAGTGAAATTGTTTCATGTATCATTATTTAGGTCTAATAATTCTAATTCATTTTAATCATTTGTTTGTTGTACACACTTAAATGCTTTTCAATATTGCTATGTTACACTAGTAATTCTTTTTATCTAGTATTCCTATCTGATATGAAAGTCAAGCTCATAGCCGTCTGGTTTCAAATAATTTCCTAATAATAATAACACGCAAAAGATTGAACAGTTCTATGTGACCCATAAAAATGACAAAAACATATACTACCATTCCGGGTCAGTGTGAACCTGACAGTAATGCTAATGAAGGAATGCTTCACATTGCTTAATTTCAAAACTGAAGCCTCATGATCAGATCATCTAAGAAATTAGGCATTTACAAATCGATATATGCAATTTTTAAAAGAATATGGATCTTAAGAATTTGGTGTTAATAAATAAATAAAGTATTATGTATTTAGAAAGTCATTATATGGTACTTTTTATCACACGTAGGTCAGAGAACACAGATCGATATATGGTACGTTAAAATAGTATGGCTTTTAGGTATTAGGTATTAAGTATTGATATTTAAATAAAGTATTAAATATTATGTCAGCCACTATATGGTATATTTAAGTCATATAACACGGGTCGATATATTGTCCTTTAAAAGTGTACGGTTTTTAAGTGTTATAAAGAATAAAACCGACCACGTGCGGCACTTGATTTGGCGAGAGTGGAAAGGGGAGATGTAATCACAGACAATGCGGCACCAAAAAGCTAGCTCCTACTATTTGTCGAGGACTACTTTTGGCTCTTCAGTACGAATTCAGGGGCCTGTCTGTAAAGGCAGGAAAGGATCGCGAACAAAAAGGTTTGGTCATTCGTTTCCTGAACAGCCGATAAGTATTTTAAATAGGCAAGAATTTTCCCAAGAAACAACTTACCGTTTGAACTTATACGCTAAAGCCCACTAAAATTATTATCCAGTTAAATACTAAATTTTACTTTAGTAACATTTCCTGCATATTAATTTTACTCCCTTTAAATTTCTTTATAAGGCAAATGTTATCTCTTTAAAATTTTCTTTAGTGTTCATAAAAGATGTTTTTAAAAATATCCTGAGAATTGCAAAGATGTTTTATTGAATTTGGCATTCAAATTTTGCGGTTAGTCTCTCAGGTAGCACTGACTCATATTACGTATGGGTAGTTTCACCGGGGTGTTGAGGCAAATGAGTTGGAATGTAACTTCATAGTAAGTGAGTTCGAACTCCAGTCGTGCTATTACGTTCATATTTGTACACATTCTAACTTGAGTTTCTAACCATTCTGTTTTAAAACGCAGACGATCGTTGACATGAAATTAATTACCTCTTAGCAGCTGGGCACTTTTCCGCGACCGCGCTAATCTAATTCCTATAGGGAGGAAGTGAGCCATCTGCCGCTGATAACGATTACCTATAGAGTGTATAAGGGCTGTAAGACTGAAACCTATTACAGTGAGTCCGAAAGAATGTGTGTGAGAGAGAGAGAGAGAGAGAAGGTGGGGAGAAATACGTATAGGTTAAATGGTTACTTTATTGTCCTATTACAAGGATGGCTTTAGCTTTAAATAACCCATGAAGGCATATATGCGACTAAAACCAAGAAACCAAACGAATTTATCATATTACATTGAGCTAGACTACGTACTTAGGACATCGATTGACAAAATCAGAGAGAATGGCTTTGAGCTGACGAAGAAAAACAATTACCGACGCCGACTACGCCGATAACAGAGCGATACTGGCAAATACACCCGACCAAACCGAAACACTACTGCATAGTTTGGAACAAGCAGCCGAAGGCATAGGCCTCTATGTTAATGCACACAAAACGGAATATATGTACTATAATCAAACGGGGGACATCTCCACTCTAGACAGAACCCCTCTTAAACTAGTAGACAAATTCACTTACCTAGGAAGCAGCGTCGAATCAAACGAAAAGGATATCGACACGAGGTTAACGAAAGCATGGACAGCTATCAATTGGCTATCGATTATATGGAAATCAGACCTAACCGATAAAATGAAACGCAGTTTCTTCCAGGCAGCGGTCACATCGATACTGCTATATGGGTGCACTACATGGACGCTAACAAAACGGCTGGAGAAGAAGCTAGACGGCAATTACACAAGAATGCTGCATGCAATCTTGAACAAGTCCTGGTGGCAACACCCCACAAGACACCAACTGTACAGCAACCTGCCTCCTATCACGAAAACTATTCAAGTTAGACGAACCAGACATGCAGGACACTGCTGGAGAAGCAGGGACGAACTCATAAGAGATATGCTCTTATGGACTCCCACACATGGCCGTGCAAAAGCAGGACGACCAGCACGAACATACATTCAGCAGCTATGTGAGGATACGGGATGTTGTCCTGAAGACCTGCCTAGGGCGATGAACGATAGGGAGGAGTGGCGAGAGAGGGTCAGGGATATTCGTGCTATCAGCGCGACATGATGATGATGACATTGAGCTATTCACCAATAAGACAGGAGATCGGAGTTCAGTTCCAGGTGTGGAATTATACAAAAGACTTAAAAATAGTTATTGATGCCACTCAGCATTATAAGGTATATTTCAAGGGTAAAGTGGAAGAATCCTGCGAAGGGAGTAGCGCCTTCCTCTACACCTCGATGTGGTAACTATTAAAAAAGGAGTATTTGGGTCGCTGTTGACTAAGGTAGTCAACCTTACTTAACCGGCCCATTGGTCTAGTTGGTAGAATGTTCCCTAATGGTCCATTATAAGGTACGTATCAAGGGTAGAGTTGAGTAATCTAGAGAAAGGAGTTGCGCCCTCCCCTACACCTTGATGTAGTAGCTACGGTCGCCAAACATGGTCATCACATCATATTAAACATGTACTCACTTTTATGAAATCATCCGTTTCGGTGAGATTCAGAATACGCTAAGTGTATCTTCTGCGGGAATTATTCGACCATTTCAACTGTGGGAAAACCAAAGACTTATGCTAAAGTGAACTGTTAAAAATAGAACTCTTTGACCATTTAACTGTAAGTAAATAAATAACTGATTAAACAGGGAATCCTGGGTATGGCACTAAACCTCACCTAATGGTTCAGCTCCAGTTTTAGAGACCTTGGCAGTGTGGAGTACTCCTTCATTGCTATTCCTTCCAGCTTCAGTAGAATCCGCAGTGGTAGTATCTTTTAGGATCCCGTGTATAGGTCAACAGAACATTTTTTTTTTTAAATATTCATATTCAGCAGAACCATGGTCACTAAAAGTGCAACACAAAATATTTAAATATGAACGTTCACTGAACGCGATTCCCCAACCTCAAGGCATTAAATTACTCTTCACGTGTTGTCATGCCTTTAAAATCAATTAATCTATAAATTTTAATCAATGCAAGATGGAAAAGAAGAACTGAGAATATATTAATCTAAGTTTTGAATAATCAATCAGTAGGAATATATACGGCTTGCTTGGCGGTCATTATTATGAATAAAGTTGGTAAATTTTTTTTATTTATTTTAAAAATTAGAATCAGTTATAATTTTCTCAAGTTTAAGAAAATTTTTGTTTAATCATTTATTTACTACCTAAAATGTAGACGGTGGCTTCGCGTTCGTTTGCAAATCATCGATATAGTCAAAAACTCAAAATAAATATTGAAAATTTAATTAATTAATTAATTAATTTTTTAGTTATTTATTTAATTTCTTTTTTTATCCATTTTTCAGATTAAGGCAGGTAGGATTATCTTAAAAGGTTTTACTGTCTAACTTGAGTTTTTATGCCTTTTTTTAAGCAGTAAATGGCTGTTGACATGAAATAAATTATTTCTTGGCGTCTGGACACTTTACCGTAACTGTGATAATTTAAATCCTCTGGAGAGGAACAGAGCCATCTGTTGCTGATAACGATTACCTATAGAGTGGAAAATGACTGTAAGACTGACACCTTTTACAACGAGAACAAAGAGAAGACGGAGAGTGAGTGACAGGTCACTCAAAAAAATATCTGAGTTCCATCAACTCGTATATTTATATATACGTGGTGAATTCAATAAGTTTCCAGACTTTTTTGTATAGGCATTTAAAATTGTCGTAGACTCTTCAAAATTCAGTATGGTATTGCTATACATCTTATGAGATGACTGGCCTATTTTTCTGATTTCTGATTCAAATGAACTACTACTACAACAGGACTTAGAATACACCCTACTAAAGCCTCATTGTCACAGCTGGTGAATTTCAAAGATGTAATCTGGACGTGAGGACACTTTAGAAGAACGATATGCAATAGAATTCTGTTTTAATCTTGGAAAGAATGCCACAAAAACGTATGGAATGCTTCAGACTGCTTTTCGACCATCTTGCATGAATCGAGCATCAGTTTTTGAGTGGCATAAGAGACTCAAGGAAGACAGGGAGTCTGTGAGGGATGATGAGAGGTGTGGGAGGAGAAAGGAAGTCAATAGACCAGAGTTGATTGGCCAAAGGGTTAGAGTTAGGGTTAGGGTTACTATGTTGAGGTTTTAAGGGAGTTCAAAAAGAGATTCTTTAGGAAGAGGCCATCATTCATATCGGGTCAGTGGCATTTCCACCAGGACAATGCACCAGTCCACAACTCAATTTTTGTCACAGACTATTTCACCAAGATAGGCATCAAGACAGTTCCTCGGCCTCCCTATATTCCAGACCTTGTTTCCTGTGACTTTTGGTTATTCCCTAAGATTAGAGGCGGTCATTATGAGACAATTGAGGAGATGAAAGAGGCTGAGACGAAGATCCTTGACACGCTTACACAAGATGACTTCCATGAGGCCTTCCAGAAATTGTTGGAACGTTAGAACACGTGCATTGCAACCGGAGGAGATTACTTCGAAGGGGACTAGAGTATCATGTGTGTACTATCAATAAAAGTGCCCATACGAAAAATGTCTTGAAACTTATTTAATGATCCTCGTATATGAAATATGCATTAAAAAGTTTCAAAATTACAAAACAAAATGAAAAATGTGCCTATCTCTCTCACTCACTCTCTCTCAATCTCACTCTCTCTCTCTCTCTCTCTATATATATATATATATATATATATATATATATATATACCCAAACCCTCTGCCCGAACAAGATATGACACAAGGTCAATTTTAAGCGGAATTTAACAGGTTGGAATTTAGAGTCTTGCTTATTCCTTGATTGATTGCTGTACCGATATTAAACTTTAACTAAGGCACAAAGAAAGTGAGAGATTTGGTTGTTTGTTTAACAGCATATCAAATCTTTATGGGTTATTTAGTGCCGAAATTTGATACATTTGGTTGATGCTTTAAAGTAAATACTAACATTTTCAGGAGGTCAGTCAGTCTTGAGCAAAAATATTCTAATATTTTTCGTCCTTGATTATGCAAACAAGAAGAACTGAACGTCACTTTTTCTTGCACTTTTCATAATATTCTATGATATATTGATCATTAACATGAGGAAAATCAGCAATTGTTTATTGCACCAATAAAGAGTAGCCTGCTTAAATGTCCGCAAAGTAGAAACTAAGAAAGTGATTCACTGGTTGAGTAATCTGACGATGGGCTTATGTTCTATTTTCTGGCCAGGCAAGAGGGTATCGGTCGATGAACGGAAAGTTGGACTGATTTGAATTTCGAATGCAAATGAAGCCTCTTTGGACTACACAGATCATAGACGGGTTTTAAATGAATTTAGAAAATAAAAAGTAAAAGAAAAGAAAAGACAAAACAGTGGTATTTTTACTGAAGTCCCATTAGAAATTTAACAAAGCCAGACTATACTAACTGTGAGGAAAGGGTGGGGTTTTGTATTGTAGAGACATCGTTCACATCGATTATGGAAATATATGCAATTCGTTTTGAATATCTAACCATCGGAAATAAAATTTACAAGTTTCTCCCTATCTCTCTCTCTCTCTCTCTCTCTATATATATATATATATATATATATATATATATATATATATAAGTTTGTGTGTGTGTGTGTGTGTGTGTGTGTGTGTGTATGTGTGTGTGCTGAAAAATAATTCGTACTCAGTAATATTTGTTTAGGCTGATACGAGGTTACGTTAATTATAATGTTATTTTCTCAGAGAGTATTGTCATTATTCTCATTACTTTTAGTAATTTTTATTATTTAAAAAAAAATTAGTTGATTATTATCTTAACTCAAACTGGTTGATATTTTTGCGACAGTTAGGAATATTACGATTAGAGGCAATAATGAAAAATCACTCACTGAGACTCAAATGCAGTATATTGTTAAAAATCCGGGACAGATCTTTTACCAACGAGGCTACGAGAGCAACTGGCAGCGCAAAAAACAATATATCCGTAACTCATATCATATTAATGCAATTTTGCAGTTTTCTTTTTTTTTTCGTATTGTCTGATATTCCGTCAATTGCAGGGTCCGCCTTTTAAGCCAAATAGTGTTAAATATATCTGAGTAAAAGAATTCGAAGTCCATAGGAATATTTGAAGTAATATAATTAACTTATATATACTTAAAATAGTTACCCTAACTTGCGTTTACATCGACCTTTGAAGCCCAAAATATATCTTAGGGTGGATTTGTACGGTAAGATTAAAATCCAAATTTTTACCTCAGAGTGGGCAACAAGAGATAAAGGTCTGATTTAAGCCCTGTGGTATAAGTCGACCCTTAGTTTTGAAGAGACACCTTTCAGGTGTATAAGCAACTCTTAAGGGCATGAATTATGAGCATTTTAATAGTCCCATTGGAATGATGGGGCAAAATTACATGAAATTAGTTTGCCCAGAGTTTCGGCAGAAAACCCCTTAATCAAGCATTCCTTTAAGTCATTAGGAAATGATGTGTTGGTACAGGGGTTTAAATCTACTATGGTTCTTTTCTTAGACTGGTTTTTACCCAAGTGTAGGCATCAGAACAAATCTATCATTTTAACAAAATGTCGGGAAAAAGAAATAAGATGCATTCATTATTTTCCCAAGGAAATTAAGCCGTCCATGAATACTTAAAATCAATGTCTTCGGAAAATCGGGTTATCCGAGAAGTATTCTTTGTCAACCAGGCTAGATGAGCAATTGAGAAACCTGTAATTTAAGCTTTTAGGTAATATTATACGATCTTTACAAGTAATTCTATTTGACACGCTCTTTATCATGTAATTCCCCCAAGAAAATATTGCATTGCTGGATGCTTTGTTAAAGCTTTGTTCTTCAAACTGGCCATCCCTCAAAGGCAAGAAAAAAAAAAAACAACATTTTACTTTCATCATAGAGAAAGCGAGAATATTTTGATTCTGTCTTTCCTAAGGCATTCACTGAAACTAAAAAAAAATTCGTATATCCGGTTTTGGTTTGATATCTTTGTTTTTAGAGCAAATCAACCTTTGTGGGTTATTTAATACCAAAGGCATTTTTTTTAGAAAAACAGTACTTATTTAACCCATAGCTGGGGGGGGGATTTGGTTCACATTTTTCCCAAAGGTTCAGTCCAAAAGGGAATTTAATATCGTGACTGGAGTTCGAACTTGCTTACAACTGTGACGTAGTCCATATTGTTAGCAATAACACCACGAGGAATCCTCCCAGATTATTCGTGGTAGGTAATTTACAGACTTGGCTAACAGAGCTATTGGTAACACAAAATATAATATCACACCAATAATACATCTATTTGTACAGTACTATTTGCAGTAATCATTCCTATGTTGTTTGATATATGCATTCATGTTTATTTTTTAAATTTTAACCTAAGTGACGAAGAAATCTTATACGTAGACAGTTTGACAGGAATTTGCTTCTTAATCAAGCCTTCTTTCAGATTAATAAGAAATTATGCTTTGTTTGGCGCTTTGATTTCACTATTGTTTATTTTTTTTTTTTTTTTTGTTTTTTGTTTTTCTCAGACTGGTTACTCAACTAACGTAGTCATCAGAATAAAATCATTTTACAGGCAATTTCTAAAGAAATTAACTTCTTTTAGAGACTCAAAAGGAACATCTTAGAAAAATCTGGTTGGTTGTGGTGGAGCAGATCCTTTTCCAACAATGCTCTATTTGGTAACTAAAAAATTCATATCTATAATATAATGGCCGAGGGGATTTCGTTTATGCCTTTGGGTTTAGTTTGGCTGAGAACCTTTCGGCTCAGTGCATGGGTTACTTAGGTGCAACATTAACGCAAGTGTTCACGCGCGCGGGTCGAGCGGACGTGTAACTCAGAGATGTCACAATAGCCCAGATGGGAAACGGGGCTAGAGAGTGTGCATGACGTCATGCAAAGTCAGTTACTTGAGTTGAGTTCTGCCTCGGGAGAAGACGGTTGGCTTTCGCTTGCTCGCCGAAGCCAGGCTACTGACCTTGGGGGGGGGGGGAGATGGAAAAGTCATCATAGAAAGATTAGTTATCTCTTTTCCTTATATCTAAACCTTTAACTCAAAGGTAATAAAAGGTTTCGTACCTGAACTAAGAAGTCGTAATGGTTTTTCGTGTTTCGGGATTCCTATGTTCTATGTATATATGTTATGAACATTGTATATACGTTTCACATATCCGTATCATGGGTATGGTACATATCCCTTCAAAAAATCCGACCGAGAAGAGTGCAATTTTGCACTTATTTTTTTCCGTGCGGTCTCATTCATGAATTTATATGTATTTCAATTTGTATTTTTTTGTGATTTCATTATCGGTTCTTCGCTTTGCTGTTGAAAATATCACGATTATCGATTAAAATAGATTATATCAATTGACAAAGACATTTTTTGTGAGCAAGAAAATTTCGCTATTTTTTTGTCAAGTTTAGTAAAACTGATTCGTGACACAAGAACAAAGGTATGGACACTCAGTGAGTATCTAACTCTATATAAATTGAACGATAGCCCACCTCTCTGAAACTTTCATGTTTTTACCTTTAATGTACCACGCCCTAATAGAATTTCCAGTTGAAGCGTAAGATTAACCAAAATGTTATGCATTAGTTGTGACCATAAACTGCTGTAATATAATTAGGTATGCTGGTTGATTGTTTAAGTAGTAAGTTGTTTCCTAGCTAGACTTTGAGGTCAAACAGAGGGCAGCGAAAAAATAGGAATATATATGAGAAAGAGATTCGAGGCAGTAAGAGAGAAACATGGAGAGGCACAATGATATAGGTCAGAGAGAGAGAGAGAGAGGTAGGGAGAGAGAGAGAGAGAGAGAAAGGCCATAAGAACTTTAAGGGAGAAACGAAGTGGAAAGTGAACGGGCGGTTCCCTTAATCCGAATCATGATAGCAGCAAATGCCTAAATTTAGAATAATAATGTATCAGCAACAACTCGAAGACCGGATGAAACAAATTTACTGAAAGGTTGTTAAATCGGGGGAGGGATTAAAAAAAAAACAAGGAAGAAAGTCAGTTCGACACCAGCCAGCGTGATGTAAAAACGTGCCGACAAATTGGCACCCATATTGGATGAGCTCCGCGAAGGTGCCAACTAACACCAGTGCATTCAGCCAGCTATTCGCGAAGAAGCCTTGCTGAAAATACGAGGACGGAAAAACAACGAACCTTAGCAACCAGGAGAGTTATACCAGAAAATGACCAAGGCGAAAAAGATAATATCAACGTCTGTGTCGGCCTTTCTCGTCTAGTGACTGCATATTTCTCTCTCTGTCTATCTAAAGCAGTTGACACCTTTTATACTGTTTCTCTCTCTTCGGCGACACCTAGGAAACGATTGTTGTAAATAAACTTTTGTGCCAAGTGGACCAACAGACGGTGTTTTATGTGTTCGTCACTTATGGCGAGGTTACCTGAGTGTCCGACAAAAGACGTAAGGGGTTATGTTACTCTCGTAGTCTATTTAGAGCCGTAGTGTTGCACACGTTTCTGTGGTGCCGTAGAGCTACACTGTATCTGATGTTTACGCTCCATTTCTGAAGATTTTAGAAGTGTTCAATACATCTTCGTTGCCATTACTCTCACGTCCACTCTGACTTGGGTTGTATCTCTTAGGTTTCAATTATTGTGTCAAATAGACCTATTTTAAAATCATTCGTTTTCCATAAGAATATATGATGTGATTTAACTATAAGTTAATTGTACTAATAAGAATTACTAGATGTTATAATAAAATACTAAAAATTACCATTTTTAGTGGTTTGAAACTGTAAAGCAATGTACAAACGAATGACATTTAATTGATGTAATTAATTACTTGAAACAATATACATTTATTGGTATTAGATAGAGATACCAGAGACATACAGCAGTCAGTGAATTATTTGTATAAAGAATACTTGCTATTATTAAATTGTTTGCAAATTAGTTGTGATAGATTGATATACTTGATACCATATAATTTAAGTAAGTTGGCGACCTTAGTCGAGGGTGACCCGAAGCTCCCTTTTCTATAGCTACTACACCGAAGTGTAGGGGAGAGCACTAATCCATTCCCTGGACTGCCCCAGTTTACCCTTGATCCTTACCTTATAGTGCTGAGTGTTAAGCCAGGCGGCATTAAGTAACATTTATGGAGTCTTTGGTATAACTCGAACTGGGATTGAACCCCACTCTCCCGAAACATCGGCGAACACTCTACTTATTAGAACAATGTGAAAAAAAACGGCTAGAAAATAAGTATACAAAAATGTAAATATAAATGTCCACTGGACGAAATTCCATGAATTCTTGGCATGAAATAAACTTTGACCACTTGATATGCCGTTAAAATAAGTTAGTCAAACAATGAACCAATCATTCAGTCGATATTACCTTCTCCAGGATCAATAATAAATGATGCATTAATAGGGTCTTTGATTTCAGTGTTGTCCTTTCCCTAGAATGGTCATCCAAACAAAGCTAGACAGAGAGAGAAAAAAATTGATCTACACATCCCTTTCCCAAAGGCGGCTAATGTGAAATGAACGCAAACCGCCTCGGCATAAACCTGAAACCAGCTATTTTTTTGTGTCGATATGATTTAACCCATTCACACGTCTACAGTTTTACAGTAGTTTGTAGAAAAAATATTATATAGTTTAAATTCGATGTTCGATTTTTCTTGCCATATCATCTTTGTCACCCTTGATAGAAGAGGAAGATTTTTTTTCTTTTTTTCTTTTTAATTCCAAAAGATTTTTACTTCGTTCTTATCTTGTCCCAAATACCAACAGTGGCACTGTGTTTTTTTTTCTTTAAATTCAAATATCATTCATTTGTTATAAAATTAAGGAATGATTTTTATACAAATCATTTTTCTTTAATTATATTTTATTATTTACTTTGGTAAGGTTTTGAACAACTCTCTAGTTCAGGTGCATAATCAGATGGTGCAGTCATACGCCCGTGCGGAAACGATATGACAATAATCATCTGTCATAATAAACCCCTAACGGAAAATGGGACTGGAAGGCCGTTGGAGTAAATTGAATGGGTTGATGACGTCATTCCCGTAAGAGATGTACTGAGAATTTGAAGATTTTGAAAAGAGAGTGAGTTGAGGTCGACCGTTGATGGTAGAGGTTGAGTTTTTCTGATCTCTACCGGCTGAGACATTAAGAATTTTCTCTCCCCTCATGTCGAAGGACTGAGGCCCGAAATTAAGAAACCCGTTCTTATCGGAAACGATAGTGTCCCTCTTTATTTGTATTTGTACGATTATTATTATAGATGTATATTCACACTATATGGGTATACAATACATTTAACTATTTTTTTACGCCTATAACTACAATTTCTATCTTTTATTGTCTGTTATTTTGTGATTATTTTATTTTTTTTCCTTTTCTCCACTTCATGAAAAATAATTTCTTTCTTGTCTGCATGGTTTAGTTAATGTTATTTTCTAGTTCAGTATTCTTGTATAATATCAAGTCACTCGTACCCTCCACTTCTCCAATTAAAACATTAAAAAAATAACTCCTCCCAAACTCAAGTGAAAGACCATCAGGAAACGATGATGTGAAAAACTCCAATGAGTAAATAATAATCAAAATGATAATGACCGGACATTATAATGATCAACAAAAAAAAACAAAAAAAATACGAGAGAACTTGCAGAATTGTGAATTTGCTGTCTCGGCTGACCATAGAGTAAAACTGAAAGAAACGGAAAAGAAGGATAAATACCTTGACTTTGCTAGGGAAATTGTAATTGGTGCTCTTGGTTCTGTCACCGAAGGATTAATAAAAAGACTGGAGGACTAGGAAATAAGAGGACGAGTGGAGACAATCCAAACTACAGCATTGCTGAGATCGGCAAGAATACTGAAAGACTCCCTGAGACTTAAAGTGACTTGTTTAGACTCAGATTCCAGGCAAAGACCATTTAGCTAACGTCGATAAGAAAAACTCTCAACAAATAATAATAATAATAATAATAATAATAATAATAATAAGAAGAAGAAGAAGAAGAAGAAGAAGAAGACAAGAAGACAAGGAAGTAAGGACCGATGGTCTAACTTGGTGACTTGCAAGACTTTGAAAGCTTCAATTTTTGCGAAAGCAGCTAATCCCTATCCACCCCGAAAAAAACTAAGGGTTGATAAATAATGACGAAAGAAACAAAGTTTGAACCAAAATGTAAAGTGAAAATGTCATTATTTAATTTAATTCTCCTGTGCCACGAAAGACTATACTGCCGACTATTAGAGGGGCAAAATGGAAGTCACCGAATAGATGTTAGTTAAATAAATAGAACAGAAATGGATTTATAGCAACAGGTATCGTAACTAATTGACTGGTAAAGTCTTAAATCCTATTCTTTCATTTATTCGGATGAATTAATTTAATGACCTTCTTAATGATGCACGTATTTAGAAATCTAACTCTACATCTAAGAGACAAATCCACTATCAAAGCCTGATAAATTCTTAAAAGATAGATGGACTTATACTAAGTTAAAATATCCAAATTTTACATTAGTTAGCATTTTTTTTCACGGAGTTTTCCTCCTTGGTTGACTGTCAGTTCATATCTGTGACAGGAGCACATATATTATTTACGCCTTAGTCAGCTGTTGCGACGATATACTACCAATGAAAGATGACAAAGATAAATACAGTCAAACGTGGGACAAAAATTACGATTCTGAGTGTCATAATAAGCAGGTGCTCCATTAATAGAACTCATGGGATACTCGATTGGCTTCCCGCAAATGTTATCTGTTCCAATTTCAGTTATACAATCAATGTCCAAAGCTTGAACAATTGGAGAAGAGAATACAACAAAAATGTTATCCATTGTTGTTTAAAAAAGTAACCCAGCAAGAAAAGGTTACTGGAAAAGAATGATAGAAATTAGGAAAGAAGTGTTGTATACAGGGGGATAAAAGAAGAGTGAGAACACTTACTCATAAAAATGTCATCTCTCGTTCTGTTTATTACGAAAAGTACGAAATGTTAGGCGAAATTGTTGCCTGGAGAGATGGTTTGGTTTGGTTTCTTTGTTTAATGGCATATCAACTCTTTTTAGGTTATTTGATGCCAAAGCCATTCTCCTAGAAGAACAGTAGTGGTACTATTTAAGCCATAGCTGGGGGAATAAGGGGGTTCATACCTTTCCCAAGGGTATTTGCCCGAAAGTAAACGTAATAGCGCGACTGGAGTACGAACTCGCGTCCTACGATTCCGCAGTCCATCGCTTTAACCATTACACCACGAGGACACCCCCTTGCCTGGAGAGAGAATCAAGATTGACAGCGAACTCCTAAGATTTACACCAGGTTGGGATTCGAAATTTTTAAAGAGCAATACTTCTTCGCTCTGTGTTCACGAGGCGGGTACAGTTCAATTCACTACAGAGGCCTCCGCTAGGCTCTCCTATTTTCATCTGGGTTCACACTCATTTCCTACTCTACAGAGTATTGTAGTTTTAGACTTTTTTTCTACTTCTCAACCCGGGTGCGTCTGGCAGCCATCCACATCAGGCTAGCGTCCAGAATGGCATGATATCAAGTCTTTGTCTCTCTTTCTATCGTTATATATCTTTCGGACGCCCATGCATCTCGTGGTTACTTTACCTTCCGGCATCCTACTCACGCAATTCACGTAGCATTTCCACTGTCTTTTGTTTACATCAAAGCAGAGGGGCATTCTGTTGTTTTTTTTAAATCCACTAACTTACACCAGTCAAAGGAATATATGTAACAGAATTTTCTAATTTAAATGCAACCATCCAAAGATCTGAAGACCGAGCGCGATAACATTAAAGAAATATTCGAGACAATGGAAATATAGGGACAGATAAGAAATATTCAAGACAATGGAAATATAGGGACAGATAAGTCGTGATTATTTTGATGAATGAGAGCTATCCAAAAGATATAAATGCAGAACATAGAAAGCCAGACCATTGCGGAACCCAACACATCACTAATATTGACCCAAAATTGAAAGACACAATTTAAAATTAATGAAGCAAAGTCATTATTGTAAAGAAGAGAACATTACAATCCATGAGAAATCAAACTGGAAGAAATCAAGGAAGAGGCCAAAAAGGGGAATAATTTGAAAAAATATATATACCAGCAGACGATATAATTAATGGAAAAGCAAAACTCGTCACAGGTAAAATTGATATCCCGTGAAGGAACCCGAACAGAAATAAAAAGAAAGCTGATGGGAAATGAGAATAGAATGAGAATGAAAGAACTAAGAAAGGAGATTAAAGAAGGAGATAATGAAATGAAAAGATCGAAAAACGACAATAGCATATAAGACTGACAATACGTCTGAGAGACATAAATAACAACTATTGGCAAAAGAAAGATACCAGGACAGAACCCAGCAATACAAATTAAGCAAAACTTTAAAAAACGATGAAAGAAAATTCTACTGAAGATTCCAGATAGAAAACATAGATGAACAGTCAGAAACAAAGGAAACAAAGCAGTTCTGGGACAATCTATGACAACAAAAATAATATAACAGAAGTCTAAATGGATAAATAACAAGATAAAAATAATTCCAACGACTTCAAAAAAGCCCCAAGGAAAACATACACCAGGAATCACTGCGAGTAAAACTTAGACAACCATTAGATTGGAAAACATCAATCCACGATGGAATATATGATTTCTGGTTTAAAAAATTCACGTCTATACACGAAAGATTGCTCAACCTGTATAAACGCCGACAAGAAGCAAATTTACCCGAATGGATGAAGAAAGAGAAAACTATCCTGATCCAGAAAGATCCCTTAAAAGGAACCGTTCCTAGCAACTTTAGACGTATAGTGTGTTTACCTATGATGTGGAAAATCCTAGCTCCATAGATAAATGTATTACTCGCTTTAATGCCGGGGGTTATTTCCGGAAGAATAGAAAGGATACTGCAAGGGAACAAAATGAAAAGATGGCCTCTGATATATACATCAGCACATCCCCAAGGACATTAACACAAGGCAAACAAATGTAGTCATGGCATGGATTAACTATAAAAAGCCTATAATATGGCTCTGCAAATTTGAATGAATGTAAAAAAATGTTAAAGTATACCACAAAGTCAAAAACTTTATGACGAAAGCGATGGAAAACTGGAAACTGGAATTAGCTGTTAAAGGACAAACCTTAGCTGAGGTAAAAATCTTCTTGACATCTTTTAGGAAGAGAAATATAGACCCCTGCTATTTTATAGCCAAGATATCACTGAATCATTTTCTTTGGAAATAAACAGGGGGCTACTAATATACAAAATCTCACGACAAAATAAACATCGTCTTTATGGAATCTTAAAATTTGTCAAAAATGAAAAAGAATAGAAACAATAAAAATTACAATATGATAAAGTCAGAATATAGGAATTGAATTCGGTATAGTAGAACGTTCTATCCTGATAGTAAAAAAGAGGACCACATAAAGAACGGAAGAACAGAACTGAAAAATCATGAAAACAGTAGAACACGAAGGGAAAAAAAAATTACAAATTCCTGAGAATATTGGAAACGGGAACAAGCAAAGTAACAGATATAAAATAAAAAGTAAAAACAAGTATTACCTCAGTAGAACGAGAAAAATTGTCGAAACCAATATTACCTCAGTAGAACAAGAAAAATTGTCGAAATCAATATTATCTCAGCAGACATAGAAAACTTGCCGAAACCAATATTACCTCAGTAGAATAAGAAAAATTTTCGAAACCAGTATTATCTCAGTAGAGCTAGAAAACTTGCCTAAACCATTATTACCTCAGTAGAAGAAGAAAATTTATCGAAATCAAGTTCTGCTGCGTAACTCTTATTAAGAGAATAAGGCTCTGGACAGTTTATCTTGCAAGATACTCGGGACCATTCCTAAAAGGAACAAGGGAAGGAATCAGACGAATCGAGGAAATGACAAGGCAAGAGATAGCAATTCACAAGAGATAACAGTGGAGATATATCATAGATTGACTATATAAGTCTCACGAAAAGAAGAAGGAAGAAAACTCGCCAGCACTGTGTGCAGCGATGATGCAAAAATCCGATTTTAAGAATACATTAAAAAAAAAAACTAACTACAGCAGCCAGAAACAACAATGTCAACTTATGAACAAATAGTACAAAAACAAAATCTAGAAAACAAAAACTGAGAAGAAAACAGTATGGATACCTTAATCTACAAACAAAATGATATGAGTATAGCTATGAAAAATGAATCTCAAGGGAGAAATGTCATCTCTTTTAATAAGAGCCCAAATTAATAGTATTATTTACCAACCTCTCCGCTCGGGCAGGATATGACACTAGGTCAATTTTTAAGCGAAGTTTAACAGGTTTGAATTCAGAGTTTTCCTTCTCCTAGACTAGTTGCCTCACCAAGGCTGAAGAACCAAGTCTGTCCTACTATTTACCCATAGCTGGGGAGAGAATAATTGTATTCATACCTTCCCAATGGTATTAGTGCTATGTGAAATGCAATCAGTCTCGGCCAGGATTTGAACTCGCGTCGCCGTGTCCATTTCCTACGACGATAACCATTACACAACGGGCACCTCCAAAATAATATTATGAGGACAAATTATGTGAAAGGTAAATTTTTAATTCGTAATTGAAGTGCAAGAGTAGATAATGCGCAAACTAACAAAAAAAACCCCAAAAAACAAAAAAACACGAAACTGGCCTCGTCTTGCTGGCAAAAAAAGATCCAATGAATATTGTGTAAAAGATTAAAATTTTGCTATGAGAAATGCAAAAGCCAGAATCTGTTGAAGTAAGGGAGTCCCATGAAATTCTCTTAGACTTTAAGAAACAAACGGATCAGCCAATCCCAGCCAATGGGTGAGACATACAGTGCGATTAATAGGAAAAAAAAGGGCCTTGTCTTTAATTCTGCTGTTCAAGTTGATTGAATTGTGAAAATCAAAGAAAGCGAAAGTATTGACAAAAACTTGGAACTTACCAAAGAACTAAAGACTCTATGGACATAAAGGTTACTGTAATATTAATAATAGTTATCTCGATAAAAAAGGGTTGGAAAAGATGCCGGTGGAATTAGAATCAGTGGATGAATCGAGAACATACAAACCACAGAATTGTTCAAATTGGCTAGAAGAGACTTGCTGTCACAGACGAAGGTGGGGAAAACTCGCTAGGAGTGGAATAGTTATAATAATGAGATCGATTGATACACATGGACAAATATAGTTAGATATGAACATAGAGAGATAGATATAGATAGACTGGGAACATGATGAGATAGATAGATAGATATATAGATCTGAAAATAATAGATTGATATATTGAAGTACAGGATGAGATAGATAGATAGATAGATAGATCTGAAAATAAAACGATTGATAGATTAAAGTACAGGATGAGATAGATAGATAGATAGATAGATAGATCTGAAAATAATACGATTGATAGATTAAAGTACAGGATGAGATAGATAGATAGATAGATAGATAGATAGATAGATATTGAAGTATTAAAATGGACATGTAATAGGTTAGAGAAGAATAATTATGATGGAAATAAAGTAAAATAAAAGCTCGGAGAGAAAGAGCGTTGTTAGAAAGCGATAGAGGAAAAAAAGAAGGTTGAACGACAATTTCAAAAGGCCGGTGAAATGTTTGCTGCTAAAAGAAAAAGGGAAAAAAAATCAATAAAGACTATGTCTATATTTTGTCTAATTCAGGATGGCAAAAGAAATAAACATAATTGTTCATTCGTGACTTGGCGTCTTTTTGTTAGAAAGAATCTCATTTGATTGAGGCGAGTTGTACATTTTTACTGACCCATGAAGATCCAGAGATCTGAGTTAGCAAACCACGCACGCACACATTCATTCACACCAGCATAGGCATAATTTTCTATAAAGTGGGGTCCTGGGTATGATACCAAACTACATTTGATGTTGGGGTTCCAGTCATGGAGATCAGGTGAGTGTGGAGTACCTTCTCATTGCCATTACTCCCAGGCCCACTCCGACTTAGAGTCATATTACCTGTTAGAAAAATTCCTGTACATTAAATTGATCTGTTCATGATTATTCGTATTTGATTGTACCAGATAAAAAATACATTAAAAAATAGACAAAAAAAAAAAAATGAACGAACGAAGATAGTATAAAATTTCTAAGCCTAACGAACGAAAAAGAGGCATAGTATTTTTTTCTTTTCTTTTTTTTTGCTGTGGCAACACATTTCTACTTCTCACGATACGAGAAAAGATTTATCCAGATTTCTATCATATTTTCTGTGTGGTCGAGGCCCATGCGATAATCAAAAATGCAAACAAATCTAAAATCTAGGCGAGACTTAGAATTTTTTGAATGACTCTAATACAATGAACATGATTCTCTAACTCTACGCATCATAAAGCTTTCTAGAGGTTGACTTGTCGTTGAAATCAAACAATCAACAATATTTTGTGCACAATAAAATAATTCAAGGAATTTGAATTTCTACCGTGAAACAAATGTATATTCGTGGGTGAGTCAGAGAATAATGCCCTGTTCTTTTGTCGAAGAATAATTAAAAACACAGGAACATGTATCATGCATCAAAATGAAGCTGGACTTCAATAGATCCCAGCCCTGCATCTCAACATAGTCGACGTTTCTCTCATTAGCATAGTTCCACTTTCGAATGAGAGAATATGTTTATTGGAGATTGACTTTATAAATCTATTCGGGTAAATACCTCATCACTACTGTACTGTATCGTAGAATCAAACTTTTAATCGTCAATAGAATTCCCTTTATTTAAAATGTTGTCCTGTAATGTCAATATTGAATAAACTGCCAATATGTCTTATAAAACTGTCATTATTCCAATAGAGTTATGATAAGCGTAATTTTTCAATGAAATTAGAATTACAACAGCCATATATATGAAACTCGTTAATTCTAAAGATTTGCACATATATTCAAATGAATTCTCAATCTAATTGCTATTATGAAATTGTGCAGATGAACAATACACCAGAGTCTTTTGACTGGACACCTGGGTGCTTCGACATCTCGGTTGGTGTTTACGGTCTGTGGCATCAGCTATTGGAAACAGTGTGTGATACAAAATTTACATAATATTTAATTTGTATAACAGTTTTATTATTTTATATGAATAAACCGGACATTGGCCTAGCGGTTAGAGTGTTCGCCAATGGCTCGGGAGACCTGGGTTTAATCCCAGATCGAGTCACACCAAAGACTTTAAAAATGGAACTTGATACCACCTTGCTTAACACTCAGCATTATAAGGTACGGTTCAAGGGTAAAGTGGAGCAATCCAAGGAAAGGAGTAGCGCCCTCCCCTACACTTTGGTGTAGTAGCTATCGAAAAGGGAGCCTTCGGGTCACCCTCGACTATGGTCGCTAACTTTACTTTACTTATATTAATATCTGTTAATTTGTTAGCTATCTTCCCTAAACAAGAAATTAAATTGGAAATGTTTGTGACAGTCTACTGGAATGATGGTACGTAGTATATATCGATTGTTAGGAGTACTGTTTACTGGATGAGCACAGAGTGGAAAAGGGTTGGAATTTATCCCAAATGAAAAGGGTCGACCCCTTGTATTGTAGTGATGTTTTCTAGCTTGAAAGGTCGGTTGTGAGCCACGATATATATATATATATATATATATATATATATATATATATATATATATATATATATAGTAGATGTCCAAAAGCAATGAGTGTAGAATTGGAATATTCGCATATAGAATATATGAGGGATTTCATATAAATCTATAAGAGTACTCGATGTATGGCTATTATTATAAATGTCTTTCAGGATATATATAAGAAAACTTACGATTGTGTTTGTTTTTACCAATTACATTATATATATATATATATATATATATATATATATATATATATATATATATCAGTGTGTTTGTGTGTGTGTGTGCGTGTTTAGCAACTCCTTTGCATGACAAGAATGTGACTCAAGGTCAAATTTTAAGTGGAATAAAATTTTGAATAGGCAGTTTTCATTCTTCTAGATCGGTTGCCGTACTAAGGTTAATATGATCAGTCTTCTCTGTTATGACCTCTTAGTTGAAGGGAGAATAGTTGGATTCATAACTTTAGCACGGTTGGTTGGGTTGGTTTTATTGCCTATCAACTTTTGTTGGTTATTTTATGCCAAATCCATTTTATATATATATAAAGTTCCTTTTCAAACAATTCAATTTAACATAAGTGCGAACTTCCAATGTCAAAAAAGTTCTATTTCAAACAATTCAGTTTAGCATTAATACTCTGTTTAGTTCTATTTAACCCATAGATAGGACCCTATCGGTGCTTTCACTTCGGGTCGGAGTCAACCTGCGAACGATAGAAATTAAGGGATACTCCGCATTCCCCAAAACTCCAGCATTTTTGGAGCCTTAACATCAGCTTGTTTGGCACGATGTGAAAAACAAAAACAAAAAGATTCATCCATTAATGGTTTAAAGAAAGTCAAACAGAGTATGTTTGTAATGAAATCCCGAATATTTATAAATTGTGCTTGGAGAAAACATTTTATAAATAAATTTTTAAAAAATTTGCCAAATTATCTGTAATTATTAACATTGTTTAGTATTATCATTATTTTAATCCTTTGAGATTTTTTTTACACCAGCGTTAGCTGATAGTTTTTCACTGTAGTTTGAGTGACAGCAAGTCATCTGATTTTTCCAGGGCTCCTCTCAGTATTCTGGCTAATCTTAATACCACGGTGGTCTGAATGGTCACTACTTGTCCTATTTCAAAGTCTCCCAGTTCATTTACCAATCCTTTCGGGATTGTTCCATGTGTACCAACCCCAACTGGTATCCCCATCATCTTCATGTTCCAATGTATTTTTTGGTTCTCTAGCAAGGTCTAAATAGTTATCTCTCTTTTTGCTTTCATTTATATTACTCTATGCTCTGCAGGGACGGCTATGTTAACAGTTCAGAAGGTTCTCTTTTTTTGTTAGCTATCACTGGGTCTGGTCGATATTTGGTGATGTGTTTGTATCTCACAATCCCAGGGAAGTTTTTGCGTTTTATTTTCCCAGAAGGATATTGGTTTGTGAATATACCACGAGATCGTATGTTCAAATGTAAACTTCTTCCACAATTCCTATTGGAGATCTTCCTCACCCAGTCATGTTTAGTCTTAGATTCTTTTTGTACTAATTTATTGCATTTGCTTATAATATGATTGATCGTTTCGTCTTTATCACCACGTAACATACATTATCTATTTTCTTGTGCCTTATACATTTTTGCTTTAACATAGTTGGTCCTTATGGTGTTGAAGAGATTCAGTTTCTCTTATAAGGTTTCCCTTTTTGAGCTATGTTCTAATCTTTTCCTGTGAGATGTTTGTCACTTGGAATATCCATACAATTGTTTTTCTTCCCATTTTTTTCTAGTAAATGCTGTGTTGATCCTTGTGTTGTGAATAGTTTATAGGCTGCAAATCAAACAGAATGCTCCATGAACATGAATTTCCCACCATGCACGTGAGTCAAAAAGCACACAGACACTAAGATAAAAAATGTTTCGGCCGCAGTGGTCAGTAAAATAGGCGATGCCGACAGTCGTGTGGCATATGAAACGACCTATTACTATTGATTTCCTTTAAAATATTTACAGCTGTAAACAGTTGTTCCGATTGCAAATTCATGAGGCAAAAGTTAAAAAATATGAAATTCTGCGGGAAGAAAGTGTGAGAAATGGCGTGATAATAAATATATTTCCTAACGTAGTTGGAGGCTCTGGTTTTCTAACAAACACGTCCTCCTTATACTTTACTAATATTGGTCTTTCTACATCAAGCAAGAGGAAATATGTAAACAAGATACAGATTAAGAACCCAATTGTATCAGAGTGAATGAAAATAAAGAAACAAAGCCTTGAAGCATTGTGAGATACTGCAGGGTTAGTAGTAATGATGTTTCAGGCTGAAAACCATGCCTGAATCCTGAGTCAACATTCGATGAAGACTTCAGTGGCAGCAACGCAACTGATTGCATAACATCCAGGGTACAAATTATTTTCACACACACACACACACACACATTTATATATATATATACTGTCCAACGCAA
>CAUZXS010006101.1:72500-86708 GCA_963585895.1 Sepioteuthis lessoniana
TATACATTATGAGCGTCAATGTGGTGCTTCCATATATTAGAAGTGATACAACTGCTGCTTGTAAGAAATTGCGTGTTATTTTATCGGATAGCCCAAACTTCCATATGATCGATAACCTATCAATAGCAGTCCATGCCTTTGCTAGGCCCATTTTGACGCCACTTTCAGTAGATTAGACACTGACACATAGGTACATGAATTTGTACTCCATTTAGTGTGGAGGTGTTTCCTTCTTGATTAAAACACATGTACGCCGTTTTGTCTGCATTCACATGGAGTTCAATGATTTCACCTGCCCGCTCCTGGCTGTGCACCATTGATTCGGCTGAGCTAGGTATATTTGCAAGAAGCACTATGTCATTTGTGTAGTCTGCGTCCACTGTTGTTTGTGCAGGGTATCGTCTTCTGGCCTTTTTTCTGTATAAAGCCATTATCTTTCATTAGATCTATCGACGTTCGAAGTATGTAGTCTTGGCTGATTACAAAGAGGTATGGGGCTAATTTAACCCTTTGCAGAACACCAGCAACAATGTCAAAGAAGTATGTGTATCCATCAGGTGAGCGAAACTTGACTTTCGTGTTTTATAGAGCATCATTATGGCTTTGCGCAGACCATATGCTAGTAGTAATTGCTCCATCTTCCCTCTGTGTATGAAGTGTAATGCCTTGGAGAAATCTGCGAATAAGAGTGTTGCCTCGATTTTTTGCACGAACTCCTTCTAAGATTGGACGAATTGTCGGAATCTGTAATTTTGTAGATCGATTTATCCGATATCCATTTTATTTTTTTTTAAAGAATATTCTCAATTTCTGGTTTGACGTGGTTTAGTAGTTGAGCATTAAATACCTTTGTCGCCATTGAAGTAAAGGTGAAGCCTCGGTAGTTCTGGGCAATTCTGAGGTCACCTTCTTGGAGGAAGAGGAGGATGCAGCCTTTTTTCCATCTCTCAATTGTGGTCTGGTTATATACGGCGTTGCAGTATCGGACAAATAAAGTAAAGTTGGCGACCATAGTCGAGGGTAACCAGAAGGCTCCGTTTTCGATAGCTACTACACCAAGGTGTAGGGGAGGGCGCTACTCCTTCCCTGGATCGGACAAATAAGTTATTAAATTTCCTTGTGTTCCATACATCTTTCGTTGAGACCAGCAGATTTCCTGCTTTTTTTAAAAACTTTTCTTAGTAGTACATTTAGTTCCTCTTCAGTAAAACGTCCGAGTTTGATGTCGAGTTAGTTATTAATAATTTTCCTGATGGGTTTTTCTGTGACTCTGGGGGGATTTCCAAAGAGATTCTTGAAATATTCTCTCCACATGAGCATTCCATCATCTTGGTTGGCAGTTTTATTTTACCTCTCATCCTTTTATGCCCTTCATTCTCTGTCTGCCACATTATTCGAGATGATCTATATTTTACCGAGTTTCTAATTTTATTGATCAGACCTTAAATATATTCAATTTGTTCTTTTCGGTATATGTTAATAATATCATTTTGTGCCGTCTTAAGTTTCTGAGCGTTGGCATTATTTTGGTTCCTTTTATATTTATTTAGATATTATGTTTTAGATATTATGTTTTCAAGTTGTCTAGTTTTTTTTCCTAACTGCTAATGTTTCGTATGGAACTTGATGTTTGACTCTTAATTTTGCTGGCATGAATTCTCATGCATCTTCTATGTGAGCATTGACGAATTTCTCATATTTGTTATTCAGAGTGTTTCAGAGATTTCCTGAAGAGCATAGAATTTGTTTCTACGTGTTATCATATATTTATTTCTACCATTGCTATTGTTAAGTTAGGCGCAGTCATATTGTGTGATTTATTTGCGTCGTGTTACTGCAGAGGCTCAGACGTATCTTTGTTGTAACAATTGTGGGATCGGAAGATACTCCTTCAAAAGAGGAATATGCCTCAAAATTCAGACCGCAATGAATCCATTTCTTATTCATGAGGATGTAATCTGTCACTACTTTAGCATTATATGTATAGATGTAGGTCCATAGTTTTCCCTTCTTTTTCTTGAATTTATTACTAAGACATATTTGTCCATTTTCAAGAGAGAATTCTGTTAGATGATACCTATTTTCTGTTAGACGATGTGTAAAGGCAGAATTCGTAATTTTCCTCATTACCTATGTGAGCATTTACGTCTCCACCAACGATCAGAAAGTTGTGTTTGGGGATGCTACGGACAAGGGAGGATAGCTCGATGTCAAAGGTGACGAGGTCCGTTTTATCACTTGCATTGTAGCAGGTGATGGTTGTTATGCTGGGGTTACCGTTAAAATAGCTACCACCATTCTCTGTTGGATTTTCTCGCGCGAGGACAGAGAAGCATTCCTACATCACCTATGCTAGCATTGACAGAGTTTTTTTTAACGAACAGACGCTGAGATAGATATCCATCCATTGCCTTTAACGTGTTTTTTTTTCTACTTAGCTATGATAATATCTGTGTTCTTGTATGCATATGCATAATATGCATAATATCTGTGTTCTGGAGGTGCCCGTGGTGTAGTCGTTATTGTCATAGGAAATGGATACGGCGACACGAGTTCAAACCTGTTAAACTCCGCTTGAAAAATTGACCTTGTGTCATATCCTGCCCGAGCGGAGGGGTTGGTAAATAGTATATCTGTGTTCTTGTATGTATTGTATGAGTATATATTATGCTCTGCCGCAGAGGCCGTCAGCTCTATGTGTTGGTCTATTTCCTTAATCTTCTAATGTTAAGTGTCGCTCTATGTACTGTCCTTTTGCATTAAAGTAATTTTTTGAGGGTTTGTATTTGAGTTATGAAGATGATATTTAAAACACGGGCCAGAACTCTAACCTCAGCAGTACGCTTGAAGGGCGATGCGGTTTGGATATATCTTTTGAGTCAGAGTTATGGTAATCTTTCAATGGCTGTATTTTTATCTCATCATTAGACGCTATCCAAATAGATAAGTGGCAGTTGTTTCCTGAGTGAACTATTTGATCCAGGCCGTTGAACTGAGGGGCTCCTCCTCCAATCATTAGGTGAAGCACGCCGTTAACTCTAGGTTGTAATCGTCCGCCTTACTTTACATCCACCATGATACCTCCCATGTCTTCTGAAGTTTAACTTGTCGGTTAAAAAAAAACTTTATATTCGTTAAGTTTTAAATTAGTTGAAAGTCCAACAATCCACTTTTTTGCTGTCCTCTTAATCTATAGTCGACATTGTGAGTTTCGTTTTCCTACAAATCAAGTTCCTTAATTTTATTCGAAAGTTGGTCACATGACTTCAAATAAGATTCAAAATGTCTAGAATACTTCCTGTAATAGTCCCTACTAAACAACCAATCCTAAATTCATAAAACAGAGTCACTCAAATCAGAGACCACAGCGTAAAATTGGATGTGGGAAGATTGTTAAAAAATAGCAATATTGTCTTATTTTAGGAGCAATCCTACGAAAAGACGGTTTACAAAAAGAATGATAGAATTCGCTAGATTTTAGACAATAAAGCAAATAGTCACTGACCAGGTAAGGAAGATATCAAAGAAGGATTGGTTTTCTGACCTTGAAATACTGGAAATCAACTAATAAAACATTTCAGCAAAGGTATCAATACAATAACCGAGACACTAAATACACGAAAGCCAGAAATTCCTATTCAAACACTAAATGATAATGACCAATACACCACAATCACAAAGACGTAAACATTGACCCATGAAAGAAAAAAATTAATATAGAAATCATTAATAGAAAATGTCTGATAACGAAACCACATTGGTTTCTCTCAAGAACAAAGACTAGAGGACACTCAAGTCTGAAACCGATAAAGTGAACGACTTATTAATAAATATACCGACAAACGACACCACGGATTTAAGCGATTTAATATATGCAGCAGCAAAATTAGTCAGTGAAAAAATCGGGGCTCCCCTGAAGACCACAAACAGAAAGTCAAAACCCGGATGGGAACTCAAATTAGAATCACAGATAAGAAAACTACAACAGTAAGGAAAAATACTAAAACGGAACATGAAAACATATTCGGGCGAAACGAAAAAAATACAGCAAAAACAAAAAGTACAATTCGAAGGAACAAATAAAAATACAGGCGAAAGAAGGATGATTAAATGAATACCAAGAAAGAACTAAACAATACAAACAAAAGAAAATATTCCTAAACAATCAAAGAAAATTGTAACGGCAAGTAGGGGGAGAATGGGCGAAGACATACAAGCTACCAAATGCAAAAGAGGCAAAAATAATTTGGAACAAAATAAGGGGATGGAAAGTTCATAATAAGAAAGCCGAATTGATAAACAAAATGGAAAGTGAGTTGCAAATGGTCAAGGTGCCCCTGAGACTGAAATGCACCACAATGCACTCAAGACAACACTTTAAAATACCAAACTAGAAAACCCCTGGCCGAGATGGTATACACAGATTTTGGTTTTAAATATTCACCTCCATCCACGACGGAAATGAATAAATGCAAGCAGAAAACTGAGATACCCAAATGGATGAAGAAAGGGAAAACCACCCTGATCCATAAAGACTCCCTCGGAAAAAACGCCCCAAAACTATATGCCTATAACCTGCCTACCGATGATGTGAAAAATACAAATGCCACTAATTAGGGAGGAGATCTACTACTCTCCGATAAGCTGCGGATTCTTCCCTGAGGAACAGAAAGGATGCCGCGTGGGAAACAGAGGCACAAATAAACTACTATATATAGATCAACGTCCATAACGAGAATAAAACGAGACGGAAAAATCTATCTATGGCCTGGATTGACAACAAAAAGGCTTACAGTATGGTCCCCTAAAGATGAATATTACACTGTCACAAAATGTATAAAATACTCGATAAAGTCGTACAGTTTATTGAAAAGACCATGGAAACCAGAAGAGTGGAATTGACAGCAGGTGGAAAAAGTTTAGCTAACGTAAAGATCCAGAGAGGCATAATCCTAGGAGATACACTATCACAATTACTGAATAAAATTGAAAGAAAATTATGAGGAGGATAAGTACCTCGACATCGCTAGGGAAGTGAAAAAAATGTTAAACATGAAAGTGACGATGTTACAAATTGTAATTGGTGCACTTGATATAGTCACCGAAGGATTAATAAAGGGCCTGAAGGACTTGGAAATAAGAGGACGAGTGGATACTATACAAAATACAACATTATTGAGATCAGCCAGAATACTGAGAAAAGTCCTTGAGAAGACTTGTTGTCCGTGAAAAGACCATCAGCTAACGTTGATGTGAAAAACTCTGAAGGAATAACTCTATGGACGTTTTAAGTTACTAATAAACATTCAACACGAAAAAAAGTGTACTTGGTAAAGAAAGGGTAACCAAAAGAAAGAAACTGAATCTCTCCTAATCTAATCACTTAAATGGTATCTTTATACGCAATAACTCGTTATGAACCAATCATATGAAAGCAAGAATAAATAAGACGCAGCAAAACACCAAATGTAGGTTATGTGGTGATAGAGACGAAATAATCAATCACATTTTGAGTGAATGTAGCAAATTAGCTCAGAAAGAGTATAAGACTAGACACGACTGGGTGAGCAAGGCGATCCACAAGGAATTGTGCAAGACCATACGAACTAATGGTATGTGCACTAGCCAGCATCTGTCCTGGTGAATGAGACACTCAGACTCCTCTGATATTTTGCTATACAAACATATCATCTCATATGAATCAGACGACCAGACCTAATAATAATCAACAAAAAAAAAGAGAACATGCAGAATTGTGGACTTTCCTGGTCCGACTAACCAAAGAGTTAAACTGAAAGAAAATGAAAAGAAGGATAAGTACCTCGACTTTCCTAGGGAGTCGAAAAAACTGTTGAACAGGAATGTGGCGTTTATACTAATAGTCATTGGCACTCCTGGTACAGCTACCAAAGGATAAATAAAGGAACTAAAGGATTTGGAAATAAGATGACGAGTGGAGACCATTCGACTTACGTACAGCATGAATTGCATCGACCAGAATACTGAAAAAAGTTCAGGAGACTTGAAGAGATTTGTTGATGTGAAAAACTCTCAAAGACAAAATATAATCGTTATGATAATTATTATAATCTTGAGCAATACTTAATAAAAATATTAAAAGAAAAAATGAAAGAAAATGAAAAAAATATTCAAATAAAAAACAGAATGTTGTTATCTTCAAAAGTTTTTAAAATACCGGATCAAAGTAAAGATACCATTTAAGTGATTAGATTAATTTTGCATGCAAAAGTAAAGAATACTGTTCTTTTTTTGTACTTCTATTTCTTTTTTACTTTCTTTCAATTTCTTCCCAACTCAGAAAAATTGCTAACCTCAAGTTTTTCTCGTTTTTACTATTGAGGTTCCTAAAACTCATTCGAAACTAAGCCAACAGGTTTTGAAACACACACACACACACACACACAAACATATATATATATATATGTGCGTGTGTGTCTGTGTGTATGTCTATATATATATATATATATATATACGAAATGCCTTCAATATGTTTCCAGCTTTTCTTGTATGGGCATTTAAAATTGTCGCAGACCCTTGAAAATTCAGTATGTCATTGCTATACATCTTATGAGATGACAGACTAATTTTTATGATTTCAATTTCAAATGAACAGCTACAGCAGGAATTGGAATACATCCTACAAACGCCTGATTGTCACAGCTGGTGAATTTTAAAAATGCAATCTGGACGTGAGAACACTTTATAAGAACGATATGCAATAAATTTGTGTTTTAAACTTGGAAAAAATGCCACAGAAACGTATGGAATGTTTCAGACTGCTTAAAGAGCATCTTGGATGAATCGAGCATCAGTTTTTGAGTGGCATAAGAGATTCAAGGAAGACAGGGAGTTTGTGAGGGATTATGAGAGGTGTTGGAGGAGTAAGAAAGTCAAAACACCAGAGTTAATTGATCAAATAAAGAATTTCATGGATAAAGACCGTTGTGCGTCTATAGAGACAATAAGTGCACCGTTTGATGTCAGTGTGGGAACTGTACACAAAATTATTCGCAAGGAACTGAAGATGCGGAAGATTTGCGCGAAGTTAGTCCCAAGGGTGCTCAGAAAAGATCAGAAAGAAGGACATTGTTATGACAGCAGGGAGATGGTCGAGCTGATCATTTCAGATCCCGCTGTTCTTGATGCTCTAGTGACCTGCGATGAAAGGTGGATCAATTGTTAAGACCCAGAGATCAAGAGACAGAGTTCCCAGTGGAAGCATGCTAGCTCTCCCAGACCCAAGAAGGCCAGACAGAGCTAATCCACCCACAAACTTTTCATGATCCCATTTTTTGATAGCACTGGAGTGATCTACATACACTCGGTTCCCACTGGATTGACAGTCAACAAGGAATACTATGTTGAGCTTTGAAGTGTGTTCAGGAAAGAGATACCGTCTGAAGAGGCCAGCACTCTTCAAAACGGGTCAGTGGCATTTACACCAGGACAATGCACCAGTCCACAACTCCATCCTTGTCACAGACTATTTGACCAAAATGGGCATCAAGACAGTTTCTCACCCTCCCTGTAGTTCAGACCTTGCCCCCTGTGACTTTTGCTTATTCCCTAAGCTCAAGGAAAAACTTAGAGACTGTCGTTATGAGACAATTGAGGAGATGAAAGTGGCTGTGACAAAGGTCATTGACACGCTCACACAAGAGGATTTCTATGGGGCATTCCAGAAGTTATTGGAACGGTGCAACAAGTGTATTGCAGCCGGAGGCGATTACGTTGAATGGGACTAGAGTTTTATGTGTGTACTATCAATAAAAGTGCCCATACGAAGAAAGTCTGGAAACTTATCGTATGCACCTTGTATGGTGTCTGACGAAAGCAATAAGCTGGAAACGTACACATACGTAAGAACAAAATAAATAATTTAATTTTTTAGATATAGATATATAGGCTCCAAGATTCTTATAGTACGTGTTGTTACAAGTTACTTCATACATTTAGAGACTTGGTTCCTTGGTTTCACAAAAATTGCATATGTGACATGTAATTTTGTGAAAGTTTCAAAATAATAAAAGCGTCTTAAAAACAGGTAAGAATTTTTTTTTTATAACTAAGGAATCATTATTAAACGCAAAAACCGAAAGTGGTTTTAATCCTCTGTTCTGGCGATTCTTTATTAATAGATTAACACAGACTATATTGTCTTTTTTTTTTAATTGGAATCATTTTGAGATGAGTCTTCTTAATCTGAGAATTAATTTTTATTTATTGCGGACTTTTTTTCCCTCATCTTGGTAGTTTTTGCGTTGTTTCTTCTTTCACTACGTTTCGGACAAATTTCACCTCTGGCCTTCTTCTGGAGATTTGCCGTCACCTCGGATAGGAATGGTGAGTCTTGTAACCGTATCCCCAGTAATTACTGCCTTCCATAGTTGTTGTCTATCGCACCACGTTTTTGACCAAGTAAACCTCTGGCCGGCTTTGGTAGGATTTGAAACCGCTATCTTCTTGCAATGCTCACCTGGAACCGTAGAGACTCAACGCCTCTATCCGAAGGGCGATCAAGGATGGATTTTTTGGTCTTATAAATCCTTATCAGGTCTTCCAGAGTCGGGTCCGTACCGAATTTTTGTAATCGTCTTTTTTTTAATTGGAATCATTTTGAGATGAGTCTTCTTAATCTGAGAATTAATTTTTATTTATTGCGGACTTTTTGCAGATAGAGGCGTTGAGTCTCTACGGTTCCAGGTGAGCATTGTCAGAAGATAGCGGTTTCAAATCCTACCAAAGCCGGCCAGAGGTTTACTTGGTCAAAAACGTGGTGCGATAGACAACAACTATGGGAGACAGTAATTACTGGGGATACGGTTACAAGACTCAGCATTCCTATTCGAGGTCGCGGCAAATCTCCTGAAGAAGGCCAGAGGTGAAATTTGGCCGAAACTTAGTGAAAGAAGAAACAACGCAAAAACTACCAAGATGAGGGCAAAAAGTCCGCAATAAATAATAATTAACTCACAGACTAGATTACTCACTATACTACGATCAATATTATTTGAAATGTTTTGAACACCAATCTGCACAAAATATCTCGATAATGAGCATGTTAACTTAACAGATAGCAATCTATTAATCTGTCACCACTGAAAAGTTAGAAAACGTGCGTATAAACATTTCCTGGGAAAACACTTCGCACTCGTTGCTCTGAGAAACCTTGAGGTGTTTTTCAGATAACATAAGGCTGAATTCAGCAAGAATTATGCAGGAAAAAATATTGGATTCCCACTGGTCTATTCTACCTCATCGCTCATATTTAACAGATATTATTTCCAGGGATTTTCATCTTTTACCTTCTTCCAAAAATGCTCTGAATGACAAAAGATTTTATCAAAAAGATCTGGTAAAAACCTCGGCAGTTTAAAACCAGTTGAATTTTATTTGAGAGGAATCTGATGAATTGCAATTAGTGATACAAAGTAATTTGGAATAGTGTTCATGGT
Organism: Sepioteuthis lessoniana; assembly: GCA_963585895.1. Classification (NCBI taxonomy): domain Eukaryota; kingdom Metazoa; phylum Mollusca; class Cephalopoda; order Myopsida; family Loliginidae; genus Sepioteuthis; species Sepioteuthis lessoniana. Next base: position 81,977 of record CAUZXS010006101.1, read on the forward strand.
TAAAATATTCATGAAAAAATTATATATTCCAAAACATGAAATTTTTCATCACCAGCCAAATTGATTATATATATATATAGAGAGAGAGAGACAGAAAGAGAGACAGAGACAGACAGACAGATAGACAGACAGACAGACAGACAGAGAGACAAAGAAAGAGACAGATAGACAGACAGAGACAGAGAGACAGAGACAGTGACAGAGACATGTTTATATATTTTATGAAAAAACTGAAAAAAAGACAGATGTATACGATTTTAGGAAAAGGTTGAGCTTGATAGATAGATAGATAGATAGATAGATAGATAGATTAAATTCGAATCAGACAACAACGAAATGAAATCTTGCAGACAAATGAGATGAATGCACAAGTAATAAGCCACAAAAATTCCTCCTTTTTCGACAGGTGAATGAAAGAAGATTGAGTGGAGGGAAAATAGAAGATAAATGAAATAACCGAAAAGAAGAAATATTGGACAACAGGACAGAATGCGGGACAAATGGAGCGAAAATATACTAAGTGCTAAGAAAGAAAAAATCAAAACAAAAACAAAGAGACGCTATTTTCACAATGGAGGGTAACGAAATAGAAATAAGATGATGCTAAAAAAATACATGAGATGGAATTTGTAAAACACGCTAAGCTAGTTTGAAAGAAACATTGAAATTAAAAAAAAGTAAATGATAGTAAAGAAAGGCATTTTGTTTGAATTCGACGAGATCTAACGATAAATGGGTTGATATAAAATGAAAAAAAAAAAAGAAAATAAAAAGAAAATGTTGACTTCAAGAGGAGGAACAAGAGGAAGTAAAAAGAAGAAAGCTGACGAAAAAAGAAACCTGGAAGGAGAGAGAAGAGAAGAAAAAGAAACAAGAGGAGGCACTAAAGAAGAAGAAGAAGAAGAAGAAGAAGAAGAAGAAGAAGAAGAAGAAGAAGAAGAAGAAGAAGTATTAAAGTAGTATTCGTAGTAAAACTATAATAAGAACAGGTTAAATGAGGTGATGGATGAAGGTGAGAATAAACAATGAAGAAAAATAAATGGAAAGACTAGAATCCCTAGAAGTGGACGAAAAAGAAAGCTAAAGAAGGATGAGTATGTGAAGAAGAAGAAGAAGAAGAAGAAGAAGAAGAAGAAGAAGAAGAAGAAGAAGAAGAACAACAACAACAACAACAACAACAAGAACAAGAACAAGAACAAGAAGAAGAAGAAGAAGAAGAAGAAGAAGAAGAAGAAGAACAACAACAACAACAACAACAACAACAACAACAAGAAATAGTTGAAAGAGAAAAAAAATGAAGTAACTGGATGAGGACTGCGAGAAGGGAAAAAATACGATATTTGAAAAAAATGAAAAAGACGAACCAAACGAGAGAAATTGGATATTACACAAATAAAATCGTGAAAGAAAAAACGGAGGAAATGAGAAAGTCATTGAATGAAGTTGAAATGCAGACCAAATAATTTGAAGCCAGACAAAATGATTTACCTCAACTCGAAAGCAATATTGCTTTTTGTTATTGAAACCTCATTTTCGCTTTTTCATTTATCAACTTCCTCCCGACTCTGAGGGAAGGTAGGAGTGGTTAATGTCGGCGGATGTGACGTCCGAATTGATTGTGGAATGGATGAAGTGTCGGTCAGAATCGTTGAAGATCGGGTGGTGTGGAAGATGGCTACCACGCAGCACCCCATATCTCCCATATGCTCCCTACGGTTAACTTTTTTTTGTATTGTTGTAGACGTTTGTCAGTCGTGATTTGCTTACATATGGAGTTCACCAAGTATCAATTAATTCAATATTGACTAATAATTGTCTCCTTTGAACAATTATGCCCGAATCTTCTCATAAGAAAGTTCCTCTAAGGTTCCTATACTTCACCAACTGTCTCTTCCATTTTTCCAAAAATAATGTTTTTATAAAAGAGTAGCAGCTGTATCGTTGCAGATATGTTAATTGTTTCGGTTTTTTTTTTTTGTGGTGGGGTATGAAAAATCAACCATTGTTGGAAATGAATGCCAAATCTATTTTTATACATTTACACAGTTCTATTTCAAACAATTCAGTTTAGCATAAGTACAGTTTTTGTTTACATTTAGTTAAATGTAAAAACGGTTCTATTTCAAACAATTCGTTTAGCATAAGTACACAGTTTAGTTCTATTTAACCCATAGATAGAACTCTAAAGCTGCAATCACCCCGGTCCAGAGTGGACCTGTGATCGATGGCAATAAAGGGGTATTTCGCATTCCTAAAACCTTACCATCAGATAGTTTGATTATCATATCCAGGACACTCGTTGGAGAGTCTTACCCCTCCGCAGAGATGCAGTTTGTGTATTCTATAGCCCCAGCCGACAGGACCCTTGTGAACCGGTGAATTAAATTTGCATGGCAACTAAAAGAATACATAGTATAGTTTGAATAATGTGTCATGGAAGGAAACATATCTGTTATAACCACGAACACACACACATAAATACGTGAGTATATATATATATATATATATATATATATATATATATATATATATATATATATATTGCCATCAACATAGAGATTTTTTTCGTTCTATCATAACTCATCAGTGTGGCTAGACAGGCTAGATTCCTGAAGCTGGAATTTAAACCCGGTTGACGCTACCGCCAATCCAAGATTCTGCCACGAGGAAGCCAACGCCAGCGAAGTAAATTTATACGGTTACGAATCACGATTGTTATTGTTTACATGTATCCGCTTAACAGCTACCAAGAGCTCGATTCATATGAAGATTCATATATATATATAGTATTATTCAGTCCAGTTAAACCAGAGTTGGGAGTAATTCCTTCAGGACAAGAAAATTATTCAGGAGCTGAATAGGTAAATAGGTAAGTAAAAGAACGGAAATTCAATAAAACTCTTTTAATATTTTCTCCTTCCCCCTCCTCCACACGTTTCTATTCTGTTTTATTTATCCATTGGATCTGAAGAAGTCCTGTTATATTTTTCTTCGTGTTTTTGGTTCACACCAGAAACTGATAAACAGGAGGGAAATAAATTTATAATCCTAAAATAACCGGTCTTTGGTTTTTCTTTAAAGAAAAAAAAAATATAAATATATATATATATATGTGTGTCTGTGTGTGTGTGTGTGTGTATGTGTGTAAGTGTGTATTTAGAGGAAGTCATCTGATTTCCATACAAACGCAAAAGAGTTTATTTTTCAGCAAAAAATAGCCTCCAGAAGCTATAATTATTGTATTTGTATTTTTGCATTTATTGACCATTCAGCACTTTCCCGCTAGTCTTTAAATTTCGAGATATTTCGGAGACCAAAATATTTTACTTGCGATGAAGTATTTGAACAATCAAAACCCCAATTCTTTAATTATTATTCAAGAATTTTTTTCCCGTCAGAATTATAAAAAAAACACAATTTCTCTGGCCAATTAGATTCATATATAAATTATCTTTTATTTTATATCTAATTTTGAGCGAGTTTATTTTGTATAAAAAAGCGAAGAAACAAATTTCTTTTTTTCGTAAATATAAATTATGTATTTCTTACTCAAAGTTTCGATTTATTTCTTTGACGGAAGTTCTGCATTATTTTATTTTAAGAGAGTATTTAATTTCATGTTCGTTTAATTTTCCTTAAATTAAACAAATGCTTACATCAAGAATATTCCCCTGTGTCCTGTAACAATTGCATATCAGCAGCAGCCACCTATACGTTCAGGCATGAGTACATTTTCTCTCTCACTTAGAGACAAACTTATACTAAGATGTTTTACATGCACGAAATAAGTCTCTTTATTTTAAGTTAACAGTTACTGCTACACTTCGTTCACGAAATCTTAACTATCATCTCTTTAGAAATATCTATGCACAAACAAATATTACCTTCGCCTACTAAAAAAAAAGGTTCTAGCCAACTTTTCACTCAATTTAAAAAATTAAGATTCACAAATTTGTTGATCGGAGATTTATTCAATTATTTTTCCTCCTTTTCTTCTGTCTCTCTCTCTCTCTCTCTCTCTCGCTTCCTCTCTCTCTCTCTCTCTCTCTCACACACACACTCTCTCTCTCTCTATTTATATATATATATAGAAAGGGAGAGATATATAACGGGAAATTTTCCATGTTGTAACGACGCAGTTCTACTCTATGTACTACTCTATGTACTCTGTGAACTACACTACAACGCTGTTCTACTATCTATATATATGTATATATATAACGGAAATTATTCCATGTTGTAGCAACGCTGTTCCATTCTATCTATCTCTTTTTTGGATTCAGAGGGAATAATTGAAGAAAAATCTAGATCAGAACGACACAATGATGCCGCATGCTGTTTTGAACAAAATTTGGATGCAACAATCTGTGAGAAAGCAACCGTACAACTACTCACTGCCCATCTCACAACCATCCAAGACGTACAATACATGCTGGGCATTGTTGAGAAAGTAAGAATAACTCCTTATGCGAGGTTCGCAATATTAGTGTTAACCAACAACCAAAATTTATATTCATCACTTCTTTTCGGATATTGGGTAACATCTTGAAGAATTACTAAGTACGATAGACAACAAAAGCGAATGGAAAAAAGTTTCAAAGAATCAGTGTTGAAGGAACACTTTGACACACACACAGAGACACACACAGACGTATATATATATATATATATATATATATATATATATATATATATATATACATAAATTCAACCGTTTTTGATTAAAAAAAGG
>CAUZXS010006102.1:5000-112500 GCA_963585895.1 Sepioteuthis lessoniana
AATATTTCAACATCTATTCAACATATATTTATGGTAGGGCGCCTCCGGTGGTGTAATGGTGAGCAAGCTAGACTAGCAAACCTACACGAGTGAGTTCGAGTTTCATTAAGTACCCCATTCATGTGTGGCCTTGTGCCACATCTAAGTAAAAAGCTTAGTAAATTACTACTAGTATACCTGCGTTCGGGAACCTCAGTTGGTGTAATGGATAGCAAGCTAGACTAACTAACCCTCACGATTGAGTTTGACTTTCATTGGGTGCCCCATTCATACGACCCTTGTGCCACATTTAAGTAAAAAGTATAGGAACTTGCAACATATTTATACGAAGCCAAATCTGACCCGGCAACACATCAACATTTTGTCGGCAAGCCTTAGCATACCCTACAGAAGAATAAGACTCCTCCCTAAAAAGGGGTGTCCTGGTTATGACACTTTATTATATCTGATGGTGAGGTTCCAGTTCTGGAGCTCTTGGGGAGTGAGGAGTACCCTTTCATTGCCATTACTCCCAGGTCCACTCTGACCCGAAGTGGGATTGCATGTTAGGGTCCAATCTATGGGTCAAATAGATTTGTTTTAAAATTATTTTTATTTGATAGGAATATTTTTATCATTAAGGGTTTTCAGACTATTTTCTTCGTCTTTATTGTTATTTCCACAACGTTTCGGCCGTTATGTCCTCCGGTCTTCTTCAGGTGTTTGTCGAACTCAGGAACCTTCCCGGAACTTCGAACTACGCCCTTTATTAAATCCACGGGGGTCGCTTGTTCTGATCCTGTTAGCCATAACCGGGTACTAGTGTTAAGGATTCCTGTATTGTTACTGGCCTGCAGTCAGGATTGAACCTGCAACCTCCAGTTGATTGTCCCCTTAGAAGCTTAGGAAACCAACGCTTATAACCGTTACGCTATGTGTCATCCTGTATTATTACTCACAATACGTTGTGGGGGGGGGGGGGTCTTACCACTCTGCAGAGGTGCAGTCAGTGTATTATACAGCCCCAGCCGACTTGGTACCCTCCCAACGAGTATCTTGGATATGAAATTAAACAATCTGATGGCGAGATTCCAATTTTGGAGCTTTGGGGAATACGGAGTATCTCTTCATTGTCAGCACTCCGAGGTCCCCTCTGGCCCAAAGCGGTAGTACTTGATAGGGTCTAATGTATGGGCCAAATAGAACTGTTTTACTATTTAAACTGAGTATTAACATTAGACTGATGTTTAACTGAATTGTTAGTGATACATAAGAATACTTGAAACCATTTAATTGTGTTGTGTTATACTAAATAGAATTGTTAGAAATAGTACTGTTTGATGATTTAACCGTGTGTAAACAAATGACTGATGTTTAATTGAATTGTTCGTGATACAAAGCAATCATTGGAAGCATTTAACTGTGTTGACTTATGCTAAATTGAATTGTTAGAAATAGAGCTGTTTGATGATTTAACTATGTGTAAACAAATGATGGATGTTTAATTGAATTGTTTGTGATACATTGCAACCATTGGAACATTTAACTGTTTTGACTTATGCTAAATTGAATTGTTAGAAATAGAATAGTTTGATGATTTAAATGTGTGCAAAAAATGAACTCAGGTCATTTTGAAAGTGCTATCAACAAAATGTGTTTACAAGTCATATATTCAATATATGTATGAAGCAGATTTGGCATTAAATAACCAACAAAGGTTGTAATGCCATACAACCAAACCAAACTAAACTAACGTAATTCTTCTTATTAGCCTTGGTAAGGCAACAAACCTTGGAGAAGGAAAACTCTGCATTCAAACCAGTACTAGCCCGCTTAAAAACTGATTTTGTGTTGCATCCTGTACGTTGTGGGGGGCTATATATTATTAGAGTGAAAAGTTTACAGCGCAAAACTGATTTTATATTGTTAATCAATCCTTAGTTTTAGAAATAAGAATGCTGGAAACTTTTGCACTTACCAAATATTTTGTTTTAGTCGGGCTCTTACAATATTTTGGTATGTAGTAGTTTGCAGCGGGCAAATCACGTGATAAACCCGCTGTGGTTGGTAGTGTCGTGGTAGCTGGTACCTTGACACGTTGTGCATAGCTTTACTGAGCGTGATTTGAAAGCTGCACGGATGAACGTCCAGTGTAGCCTAATCCGGGAACTGAGGCTTAATGAGTTTGAACAGGGCCATAATGCTTCAGAAGCAGCCAAAAAGATTTGTTATACAAATGGTGAAGGCGTAGAAACCGGGTGGTTCAAGAAATTTGGCTCGGATTGCAAGAAACTCGACGATTAGATAATATTAGCGAGTAGCATTCGGAGAGTATCAGGCGAGTTAGGCATCTCACTGTCCAGTGTGGTTCGTCACCATCACGACCGGGTTTGGTTATTTTTTTGTTTAATGGCATATCAACCTTGAGGAAGAACAGTCGGGATACTATTTGTCTAAATTTCTGAGATGAATCTTGATAATTATTGTTGCTTGGAATATTCAAGGGCATGTGGTGTAGTGGATAAGGCGTTTGTTTGGAAGGTGCTTCCCAGTGAGATCATCTGGACGTTGCAGGTTCAATTCCAACAACTGGTAAGACTTTCAAGGAACGCTTACGTTAACTTAACACTTGTACCAGGTCATGGTCAACAGATTAGGAACAGTCAACCACTTTTGTTCAAATAAAGGGTTCAGTTCGAGATTCTCTGTAGATTCTTGAAAAGAATCCACCGAGAATTTGCATTTCACATTACTCTTGGTAATTAATATGCATCCAACTGTTCCCCTTCCAATAATCGGTAAATATGAGAACCCACCAAGGAAAAGGAAAACTCTGAATTCAAACCGTTTGTACTCAGCTAAAAAATTGACTTTGTGTCTCTGTGGCGGAGAGGTTGGGTAAATACATCCCTCCTGGGGAAGCCGTACATTTTGGACTTGTGGGTAGGATACTAAACTGCGTTCGGCGGTGAGGCTCGTGTTTCTAAGCTTTCGTTAGTGTGGAGTCTCGACATCATTGCCATTACTCCCAGATCCACTCGGGGTGCTTGTATTGGTTAAGGAAACAACCTCTGGCTCAAATAGATCTGTTAGAAATAATAATTGTCTTACTGATTGAAGAAGGCCGAAGGACATGTCAGCCGAAACCTTGTGAGTATAACAATAAAGATAAGATTGATTGTCCGAATATTCCAAGTAATGATAAAGTAGGGATACTATTTAACCGATAGCTTGTGGGGAGTAAAGGGGGTTCATGCCTTTTCCAAGGGCATTAGTCCAAAAGCGAACCCAATAGAGGCACTAGAGTTCGAACTCGCTTCCTACGATGTTGCAGTTCAGCACGTTAGCCTCTCCGTCATGAGCATCTCTCCACTTCCCAAAAATATCTGGAGTTGCCGAATTGCGTCTCTCGTTACCAAAATATTGCAGAACTTTTGATTCACTCTTATACTTTTGAACTGAAAAGCCGAAATATATACTCAAAACAAAGCAAAGCAATATAAAAAAAAAAAAAAAAATGAAAAAAGAATTGTAAAAACTCAAGCACTTTGAACTAAGTAGTGATACCCTAGGGTATCACTGCATATCCAAAAATCCTTTTTTCTGGTTGCACCCCGAAAATCAAGCCCAGTGTTAAGACAGCATGTAATTTACACGTTGTTAAGAAAACGATTTCTGCCGGTACAATGATATTTCAGTCTAAGTCATTTTCTAAACTTTTTTTTAGATCTATCTATCTATCTATCTATCTATCTATCTAAGTCTTTTCAGATCTATCTATCTATCTATCTATCTCAGTTTCTGCAGATCTATCTATCTATCTATCTATCTATCTAAGTCTTTTCAGATCTATCTATCTATCTATCTATCTAAGTCTTTTTAGATCGATCGATCTATCTATCTATCTATCTCAGTCTCTGCAGATCTATCTATCTATCTATCTATCTATCTATCTATCTATCTATCTATCTCAGTCTCTGCAAATCTATCTATCTATCTATGAATGTATGTTACAATCTATCTATCAATCTATCAATGTTAATCTTTTCAGTTTTATCTATCTATCTATCTATCTATCTATCTATCTATCTCATAGATTTTTCCCCTTATTTATTTATCTATTTATTTATCTATTTATCTATTTTTCAATTCCTTTCTTTCTAGTGTTCTAATCGTCTCATGACACAGAACAGACCGTCGCGTCTTTTAGAGAAGGACCTGGGCAAAGGGGGTTGGTGTGGACGCGAAAAACGTGAGAAAGGCCAGCGTCTTATTGCGACCGTAAAAGTTTTTAATTAGCGAATTAAAAGCCACAGACGGTTGAAGAGAGGTCAATAAAGAAGGCCATTTAGATAGATCTCCTTGTTAGTTGGACAATGGGGGCAATGACAAGGCTAGCTGATACGAATCGCTGGACATGACCACCGTATGCTAATCGCTTTTGTACTGGATCCCTACCCTGTCAGATTTCAGGGTTTTAACGACGAGTTGGAGGGTGTGTGTGGCGGCAGCTGGGGTAGTACCACTTTATATATAAACATTAAGATTCTTGTGAGTGTCTGTCTATCTCTCTCTCTCTCTCTCTCTTTTTGTTTTTTTTTTATTTTTTCATCTTATATATATCAGAACATATCCATCAAACCAAGAATTTTATGGATTTCTTGTCTCTGTGTATAAATATGTATGGTTCGATGAAGGTATGAGTAAGCATTTTGTGGCGTTCATGGTGTAACGGTTATCGCCACTGGAAATAAACGCAGTGAACCAGAGTTCAAATCCTGGATGAGGCTGTTTGCATTTCATATAGCACTATTACTCTTGGTAATTAATATGCATCCAACTGTTCCCCTTCCAATAATCGGTAAATATGAGAACCCACCAAGGAAAAGGAAAACTCTGAATTCAAACCGTTTGTACTCAGCTAAAAAATTGACCCTGTGTCTCCGTAGCAGAGAGGTTGGGTAAATACATCTTTCCTGGGGAAGCCGTACATTTTGGACTTGTGGGTAGGATACTAAACTGCGTTCGGCGGTGAGGCTCGTGTTTCTAAGCTTTCGTTAGTGTGGAGTCTCGACATCATTGCCATTACTCCCAGATCCACTCGGGGTGCTTGTATTGGTTAAGGAAACAACCTCTGGCTCAAATAGATCTGTTAGAGATAATAATTGTCTTATTGGTTGAATTTAACGGCATGTTAACTCGCTTTGGATTATCTTATGCCTTGAGATTAGGTAATCGTCTTCATTGTAAGTTCATATTTAGCCTGTTAAACCCGCTTAAAATTCGGGGCGGAGGGATTGGGTATATACAATTGCCCACATCAGTTATTTGGTAGAATTTGTTTTTTTGTCCTCAAGAGATGGTCAAATAGCTTGATGTAGTGCCACCCAATTTTATATAACCCAGTCAGCTTGGGCTGTGGAATACACCGACGGCATCTCCGCAGAGGGGTATCACGCCCCCTCCCGCCACAAGTATCCTGCATATGTCACTAAACAATCCGATGGTGAGGCTCCAGTAATGCTGGAACTTTGGGGAATGGGCAGCGTACTTTTATTCTCATCACTCCCAAGTCCACTCCGGCACGGAGTGGTAGCACCTGATAGGGTTCTATCTATGGGCCAAATAGAACTGTTTGAATTTTAAACTTAGTGCAAAAATATGACCGATGTTAATTGAATTGCTAGCAATACATAGAAATATTTGGAAGCATTTAACTTTGTGGTCTTATACTAAATTGAATTTTAGAAATAAAACTGTTTGATCATTCAACTGTGTGTATCTAAAATGTGTTTCTCAAATCATATATTCAATATGCATGTAAAAACAGGATTTGGCATTACATAACCAATTTTGGTTGATATGCCATAAAACCAAAACAAAACAAATCCTATATATTTAATATATACGTATAAAGAGGATTTTGCATTAAATAACCTACAATGGTCGATATGCCATAAAACCAAACCAAACCAAACCAAATCCTATATATTTAATATATATATATGTATAAAGAGGATTTTGCATTAAATAACCTACAATGGTTGATATGCCATAAACCAAACTAAATTTTATATGCTTACACAACTAAGAGAAGGAAAACTATGAATGCAAACCCGTTAAAACCCGGTAAAAACTGACCTTGTGTCACACCTTGCTCTTGGTAGATCCTGCAAATGTTTATGAATAATGAGTGATTGACTATAAACTAGGCAAGGATGACAAAGACAAGAAGATAAGCTCAAAATGCCAGAATTTTATTTGGCAACTCCAACACAAAAGGTTTGCATGTGTATAAAATCGCTGCGGCAGCATGGAGTCATCCACATTCAGTGGTGTTGAAAATCGGTGCTGTCGAAACAAGCGTAGACTCGGCTACAGCGACTCAAGAGGATCTGGATAGAGTCTTGGTACTTCTTACTTTACGTGGGTGTAAGTGCCTAGTTTGAAATTTGGAGACGTCTGCGGGTTGAGGCTCAGGAACTGGTCTACAGCAGGTCAGTAGACGTCAGCAGCTCAGTGGCAGGGGCTGGTCTGCTGCAGATCTTGAGACTTCTGCGTGCAGAGGTGGTGGAACTAGTCCACTGCAGGTCTGTAGACGTCAGCGGGTTGAGGCTCAGGAACTGGTCTGCTGCAGGTCTGGAGACGTCAGAGGGCTCAGTGGCAGGGGCTGGTCAGCAGATCTTGAGACTTCAACGTGCAGAGGCGGAGGAACTGGTCCACTGCAGTTCTGGAGACGTCAGTGTGCTCAGTGGCACGGACTGGTCTGCTGCAGATCTTGAGACTTCAGCGTGCTGAGGTGGTGGAAATAGTCCACTGCAAGTATGTAGACGTCAGTGGCTCAGTTGTAGGGGCTGGGTACTGCAGATCTTGAGACTTCAGCGTGCAGAGGTGGTGGAACTAGTCCACTCCAGGTCTGGATACGTCAGTGGGCTAAGTGGCAGGTGTTGGTCTGCTGCAGATCTTGAGACTTCACAGTGCAGAGGTGGTGGAACTAGTCCACTGCAAGTATGTAGACGTCAGCGGCTCAGTTGTAGGGGCTGGTCTGCTGCAGATCTTGAGACTTCAGCTTGCTGAGGTGGTGGAACTAGTCCACTGCAGGTCTGGAGACGTCAGCGGTTTCAGGCACAGGAACTGGTCTGCTGTGTCATCGCCCCGTGGTATCCTAAAAAAGATCGAAGATGGGAAGCAAGACTTATAATCTGAAAAGGAGTGTTAGGATGACTTTCCGTATTTTAGCCTTGAAAAAGTCTGTTGTCTTTGAAATGTTTTTGAGAGTGCTGTTGTGACTCGTCGAATCCTGGTATCAGCTGGTATTGAATCTGCGGCTGTGATAGGTGTGCTGGTACCAGTGGAAAAATGTTCGTCTATCTCCCTTCACTTCTGGGCAAAAAGCCCATCCTAAACTGTAGTTTGTGATCAGTGACTGGCTTTACAAGGGAGGGAGGGCAGCGTATCGGATGGTGAGTGGCGAAAATTCTGTGTTGTCGAAACAGAAAGCCTCTCTTTAAAATATGATTAATCATGAAATACATTATTATGATGATGAGAGGAGCTTAGAAAGGCAACCTGCTTTTCTCCGAAGATAGAATATTATCCTCAAGATTATCGGAAGGATTTGTCTCGAAAATAGCCTCCGCGTTGTTATCGAAAAATTCCACTCGCCGACGAAACCAATGAGGTTATTTTTGCTAATACCAGTGTTCGTTTCCGGTAACGGAGAAAAATTCTGTCAGTGGTATTTGTCCTCCGTCCCACCAACCGGACGAGTATGGCACAAGGCCTTTTTAAGGTGGGTCTGGGTGCAGGACCGGAGCCCACACGCGGCCGACATTTCCAAAAATGCCTCGGGCCCCGTCGGCATTCCCCTTAAAGGGACGCTTCATGTTCCAGGCGATAAACTTAACCCCTCCGAAGAGGGTTAAAGCCTGGAGGGAGCTGACGTCAAAGATGACTGCGTTTTTTTTAACGGGGAATTTAGATTTGAATAACCGGAGGGCTAGGATGTATGAGTAAATATTGCTGAGTTTGCATATACGCGCAAACAGGGCGAGTTCAAGTGGTGTGTTGGTTAACAACCTAGGCTAGTAGATCATTGATCGCTACTCACTGGGTGCTCTATATTTTTGGCCTTGTGCGCCAACTAAGCTAAGCATAGGACTCTTCGCGCGGTTTACAACCTAGGCTCACAGATCATCATTATTGAGTTATATTCTCACTAAATGCTTTATATAACGGGCCTTGCCCCAGACTTGGCTCACCTATATACAACCTGCATAAATCTGGAAAAATAGGGCGTTGTAATTAAGGAGGTAGTTTCCGTGCCGTAGTGTCGAACGTTCTGGACAGCGGTCTCGAAGTTAGGGAGTTCGATCTCTAGTCACGTTATTACGTTTAGCATTAAATAACCCACAAAGGTTGATATGCCATTAAACAAAGAAACCAAATATTTTCAATATGTGAAAGTGAGTATGCCCAGGAGCCCGGGGTAAACAGTTATTTCTTCGGGGGTAAACGTGCCCTAAAATACGCTGATTACATCCCCTAAAGACCATCTCCCCCGCCACTAAAAACAACAAAAAACCCCGAGTGTCTTGGAAATTGCATACGGTGGTGAAGTTCCATTTCTGAAGTCACCCATTCTTTGCCATTTTTTCTGACTTGTTGGGGTCCCAAAACTGTCACAAAAATTCAGTGTTAAATACCCTGGTACCCGTCACATCGACCATTGATGATAGTCTACCCTTTGCTGAGAATCGTGATGCTAGGTGTCTTATCACTAATCATGTCTTTTACTTTAAAAACACCAGCAATCCATCATCAAGGACAAAAGACTCAGAAGAAGGAACTGCAATGTTATAAAACCCTGAGCAGACCTTCAGTTGCGGCCGCTGCGACCTTACCTGCCTGTCCTGTGTCTGCATTATTAGCCACAAACTTGTCTGCCAAGACATGATGAATATATATATATATATATATATATAACGGATGATTGCTCGGTTTGGGTTATTTGACGCCGAATTAAGTCAATTCGATAAATAAGTTCAGTTTAGTAATGAAGGGGTCGTACCCCTCTGCAGAGAAGTAGTTGGTGTATTCTACGCCCCCAGCCGACTGGGTAAGAACTAAACTGAGTACTTATACTAAATCAAATTGTTTGAAATGGAACTGTTTTGAAAATGGAACTGTATTTACCATAAACTGAATTTTTTAAAAATAGATCTGTTTTGACGTTTAACTGTGTGTAAACAAAATCTATACTTATACTAAACTGAATAGCTTGAAATAGAAATATTTGTGACAGTTAAACTGTGTACTCGTGCTAAACTGAATTTTTTGAAATAGAACTGATTATTTGTATAAAAATGGATTTGGCATTAAATAACCTTCAAAGGTTGATATGCCATAAAATCAAACGACCAACCAATCAGTTTAGTTCTATTCTTACCCATTGATAGGAATCTATCTAGTGCCACAACTCCGAGCCAGAGTGGGCCTAGGAGCGATGGCAACGAAGGGGTACTCCGCATTCCCAAAAGCTCCAGATTGTTTCGTGTCATATCCAGGATACTATGTTTTAGGTGGGGTCTTACTCTTTTGCAGAGATTCAGTCGACGTAATCTACAAACCCAGCCTACTGGGCAAGGTAATGGATGATTACTGTGACATGACATCAGCCGGTACAACGTTGATACCATTCTTATTTGAAACACGACCGTTACACGATGTAAGCTAATACTTCAGTGGGTGACGCCAACTTCGTTTAAAAACAAAAACTTAAAAACGGCTATTCACAGTATTCTTTATATAGCCTTACGAAGATATAAAGAACAAACAGAAATGAAATAAAATTATTTAATTCCAGAAAATTCGTTGACAGAAAATAAAGAACCGGAAGAAAATAACAGATTGTTTGATAAGGACAAAAGTTACCAAAATAATTCCCAAAATACTAACAATGTTTTGCGGGTTGCAGCGAAAATACAACATAGTGAAGGGATATATATATATATATATATATATATATATATATATATATATATATACATATATGGCGTTTGAGTCAACCGGGTTTCGATTGCAGATACGGGAAGCTAATGTCTAGCCACACTGATGAGTTCTGATAGAACGAAACAGATCTGTCGGTGGATGACTATATATATATATATATATATATGTGTGTGTGTGTGTGTGTGTGTATATATATATATATATATGGCGTTTGAGTCAACCGGGTTTCGATCGCAGCGACGGGAAGCTAATATCTAGCCACACTGATGAGTTCTGATAGAACGAAACAGATCTGTCGGTGGATGACTATATATATATATATATATATTACATACACACACACACACACACATATATATCTTACATACATACATACATACATATATATATATATATATATATGTGTGTGTGTGTGTGTGTGTATAGAAGTTATTGGTACATATGCACGACATGGACGCTAACAAAACAGCTGGAGAAGAAGCTAGACGGCAATTACACGAGAATGCAGCGAGCAATATTGAACAAGTCCTGGCGGCAACACCCCACAAGGCACCAACTATACGGCCACCTGCCTCCCATCACGGAAACTATCCAAGTTAGACGAAGCATACATGCTGGAGAAGCAGGGACGAGCTCATAAGTAATGTACTCCCTTATTGCACTTTGTATATTTTTCTTACAACCTAATCTTATTTTTTTCTTACTACCTTATCTCATGCATCTTGTACGAGAGAAAGAAGTGCTAAGCAGGGACGAGCTCATAAGTGATGTACTCCTATGGACCCCCACATATGGCCGGGCAAAAGCAGGACGACCAGCACGAACATATATTCAGCAGCTATGTGAGGACACAGGATGTAACCTTGAAGACCTGCCAGAGGCGATGAACGATAGGGAAAAGTGGTGAGAGAGGTCAGGGATATCCCTGCTAGTGGCACGACATGATGATGATGATGATTGGTATGTATAAATTTATAAGTGACATATCCAATAAGGGGATAACAATGAATGGAGGAAAAACAATATTGGAATAGCAAGGGCCCTTTCATCCGATATTTGTCAAGCGACCCTATCAGAAGTTGGTTAAAACAATGTAAATAGATTAATTGATTAAAATAGGAGTGAAAAGGAGAATGGTAAAGCAAGACTAAGGGGGGAGGGGAAATTAATTAATTAAAATCACCCCCTAATTAAGCAATAATTATCTCCTATCAAATTTAAAGAGTACTTTGGATTTTGTTTGCACAGACTTGGCCTTTAACATAAGATTTAAGGCGCCTCTAAGTCGACTGAATGTTCTCTTGTCGTAGCTCGGTGCAAGACATCAAAGCACTCATCATTTTATATATATATATATATATATTTACTAATCTAATATCTACCAGCATTCACGGTACCAGAAAAAAAAACAAAAAACAAAAAAAAAAAAAACCCCGCCAGGAACAAGAGATAAAAGTATCTCGAATCACCGCCCGGCGGAAAAAGAAAAAAATTATAGCTCAAAAAGAAAGAAAAGGCCAACCTCATCCGACCCCTTGAAAAAAATCAAGGGATACACAGTCAGTTGGTCAAAAGAAAACTAAAAACCTTCCGCGAATCCTGCAATGCTACAATTACAAAAGTGCTCAACACAAGTGGAGCCAATTATAAAATTAACTTAAATCGCGAGTCGAAAATCTACCGAAGTTTCACCTTATCGGATCATCAGGAAGCCTAACTTCGACAACCACTAGTCGAAGTTAGGCTTCCTGATGATCCGATAAGGTGAAACTTTAGTAGATTTTCGACTCACGATTTAAGTTAATTATATATATATATATATATATTGATGAGTGCTTTGGTGTCTTACACAGAGCCACGACAAAACATATATATATATATATATATATATATATATATATTTGGAAGAAAAACTCAACAGACCGTCATTTGTTTATAATGAATTTATTTATTTAAGCCGGTGTACTACATATGAGAAACCAACTTGTAAGTATGTGATGGCTATCTGGTAAATTTTGACCATTTAAGCCATCTGTTTAGCGAAAACTAAAAATCAGATTCTACTTTTTTGGCGAATACAGCAAGCGTTACTGATGACCGAGATGATACTTTTTCCAGCAGTTTACATCTATTTACCAAAAAAAGTAGAATCTGCTTTTTAGTTTTCTCTAAAATTCGATGGGTTAAAGGGTAAAAATTTACCAACCTCTTCAGATAGCCATTACGTATTTTATGTGATGGCTATCTGAAGAGGTTGGTTTCTTATAAGAACCAGGTGAAATAAATTTATAATAGCCAAATGACAGTATGTTAATTTTTTTATTCCTATTATATGAAATTTTAATTTAACCGTTCGATTGACCTAACGACTAAAGTGTTCGCCTCTGTTTCGGGAGACCGGGGTTCAATCCCAGGTCGAATCATAACAAAGACTCAAAAAATGAAACTTGATGCTGCCTTGCTTAATACTCAGCAATATAAGGTACGTATCAAGGGTAAAATGGAGCAATCCAGGGAAGGGAATAGTGTAGTAGCTATTGAAAAGGGAGCCCTCGCGTAGCCCTCGACTAAGGTCACCAACTTTCCTTTTTTATATGAATTTGCTCTGCATGAAATATATAAATTTATATATTAATTATCATACATTGCGCACTCCTGGAGATTTATAAAATCCTCTAATATATAATTGCATCATTTCCAACTCATTTTTTGAAGCAAGTGTTAAGTATTCTTGTATTGTTACTCACAATACAGTATGACACATTACGTAACGGTTATAAGCTTTGGTTTCCTAAGCTTCTAAGGAGACAATCATCTGGAGGTTGCAGGTTCAATCCTGACTGCCGGAGTGTAACAATACTAACAATACAGGAATACTCAACACTTGTACTCGTTATGGCTAACCGAATCAGAACTGGCAACCCCCGTGGATTCAATAAAGGATGTAATTCGAAGTTCCGTGAAAGTTCCCGAGTTCGACAAACACCTGTAGAAGGCCGAAGGACATATCGACCGAAACGTTGTGGAAATAACAATAAAGATGAAGACAATAATCCGAAAACCCTTAATGATAAAAATATTCCTATCAAATAAAAATAATTTTAAAACAGATCTATTTGACGCATAGATTGGACCCTAGCATGCAATACCACTTCGGGTCAGAGTGGACCTGGGAGTAATGGCAAATTTTCAAATCTGAAACAAAAAAAGAAAACACAACATTGTTAGAGTTATTAGCAGTCACATGGGTCCCTATATTATAAACAAACAGAAAAATTGAGTCAAGATTTAACAGTTAAACTGAAACAAACTTAAAAAAAACATCAAGTTAAACACATTTAAGATTTTAATACCTCCACTATTACTACCATCACAACGAATAACAAACCTCACCGCATGGAGCATCATTATCATCTACAACAATCTTATCGTCATGACATCTGGCAACAATTTCACTATTCTCATCAACACCATCGGCACCCTCAACAATATCAACATTAACTCTACTTCCAACGATCCTAGGAATAGGATCAATGAAAGGGTATTTCATACTCTCCTGACCTCCAAAAGTGAAGCCTCACCACCGGATGCAGTTTGTTATCACACTCAGGGCCAACCTTTTGGGGAAAGTCTTCCTTCTCTACAGAGAGTATAGTATGGTGACGTAGTACAGGTAACATTTTTCACAATTTTTCTTTCATTCTTTCTCTTTTTTCGTTCCTATCGTTCTTTCTTTCTTTCTTTCTTTCTTTCTTTCTTTCTTTCTTTCTTTCTTTCTTTCTTTTATTCTTTCTTTGCAATCCGTTGAACCAGTGCTAGTAACATTTTTCGCAATATTTCTTTCTTTCTTTCTTTTTCTTCCCCCTTTCTACCTTTTATTTATTTATTTATTCTTTCTTTCTTTCTTTCTTTCTTTCTTTCTTTCTTTCTTTCTTTCTTTCTTTCTTTGCAATCCGTTGAACCAGTGCTAGTAACATTTTTCGCAATATTTCTTTCTTTCTTTTTCTTCCCCCCTTTCTACCTTTTATTTATTTATTCTTTCTTTCTTTCTTTCTTTCTTTCTTTCTTTCTTTCTTTCTTTGCAATCCGTTGAACCAGTGCTAGTAACATTTTTCGCAATATTTCTTTCTTTCTTTTTCTTCCCCCCTTTCTACCTTTTATTTATTTATTCTTTCTTTCTTTCTTTCTTTCTTTCTTTCTTTCTTTCTTTCTTTCTTTGCAATCCGTTGAACCAGTGCTAGTAACATTTTTCGCAATATTTCTTTCTTTCTTTTTCTTCCCCCCTTTCTACCTTTTATTTATTTATTTATTTATTTATTCTTTCTTTCTTTCTTTCTTTCTTTCTTTCTTTCTTTCTTTCTTTCTTTGCAATCCGTTGAACCAGTGCTCGTAACATTTTTCGCAATATTTCTTTCTTTCTTTTTCTTCCCCCCTTTCTACCTTTTATTTATTTATTTATTTATTTATTTATTTATTCTTTCTTTCTTTCTTTCTTTCTTTCTTTCTTTCTTTCTTTCTTTCTTTCTTTCTTTTCAGTCCTGCGCCATAATGCAGGTACTATTCTTCACAAAATTTCAATTGGATGTGAATAAATATGTTGGATTAACAAATATTCATATAGGGTGCGACAGAAAATATATCCCACATTTTAAACTGTCCCCTCTGAGATGCAAGTGAACTTAGGCAAATGGTAATTCTTGCTACATCTAGCAAATATCTTATTATTTTTTTCCCGTAACGACCAGTTACGATCTTTACTTGGACAGGTGTTTGCTGTTGAAACGTTTTTGCTGGTAAACCTGGAATTGCTACACTGAGAGATTTTCGTGCTCCTTTCATGTTACGTCGGAATGATGCTGTTCTGGATAGAAAATCGATCCTGGTACGGATTGAAAATTCTATTGACCGGTCTTTAAAAAATGTTTCAAAAGTAAACGTACGGTGTACACCAACCCTAGCTATGTTTGGTTGGGTTGGGTTTTATGGCATATCAACCATTGTAGGTTATTTAATGCCAAATCCTCTTTATACATATATATTAGATACATAGGATTTGGTTGGGTTGGGTTTTATGGGATATCAACCCATGTAGCTTATTTAACGCTGTTTATACATACAGGGTGGAACGATAAAATTGTTGCCCTAGAAAAGATGAAATGATTCCATTTCAGTTTAATGAAAACCGGTTTTCTTTTTTTGTCGCAGACCATCTACTAGTTGGCCAGTTGTGTAAAAATCCCAAGAGCGATAGGAGCCTTCTATCATGTCTGAAAGTAACACAATGTTCTACGAGCGAGATCTGAGATGCGCCGCTGTACAACTCATGCGCTCTACTGATCCAAGTTGTGACAACAGGACCATTGCCAGCACCCTCAAAATGGAAATCCGGACGGTTCAACGTTTGAGGGCACAGCTCAACGCATCGGACGACCCTTTGGAGGTGGTGGAGCGGAAGGCCACATCATTCCACCTCACATCTTCGAAGTCGGCTTGAAAGTCAACACCAAAGTGTATCTGGGTGTGCTGAAGAGTGTGGTGATTCTCTGGTGCAATCAGGTGGCCGGTGGCAAACCCTGGGTGTGGCAGCATGACTCGGAGCCGGCCCACAAGTCCAAAGAGACACAGGCTTCGCTTCAGAAGGAGTGCTACGACTTTGTTCCCTTCTCTCATTGATCCCCTCCTCCCTCGACCTGAACCCACTGGACTACTTCGTTTGGTCATACGTCGAAAACATCACCAACATGACCTCCCACAACACCAAAGCCAGTCTGATTGCCACCATCCGCCGAGTATTCGCCGAGCTCCCACCGGCGCTTGCGGAAAAGGCATGCTCCCAGTTCCGGGTCCGTATCGAGGCGGTGATTGAGGCTGAAGGCGGCTACATTGAATAGATGTCAGCTCTACTACATAATCAAGTTAGCTGAATTGATTTTTTCAATAAAAGTTTTAAAATAAAGCCGTTGTGTTGTTTTCTTTTGGACGACATTTTTATCGTTCCACCCTGTACATATTAAATATGTTTGATTTTTTTGCACGTTTTGTTGATAACATTTTAACAGAGCCTGGTTTCATTTCGTTTTGCATAGTTTAATGGTTTCAAGTATTTCTATCATACACGAATAATTCTATTGCCTATTGTTTGCATACTGTTAAATGGTTCCGAGTATTGCTATGAATCACTAACAATTCAATTAAACATCAGTCATTTATTTACACAGTTATATAATCGAGGTTGGTTGGTTGATTGGTTGATTGGTTGGGTTTTATGGCGTATCAACCTTTGTAGTAACCTACAAAGGTTGATACGCCATAAAACCCAACCAATAAACGTCGAATCAATTTTTACATAAATAATAAGTTCTATTTCAAACAATTCTGTTTAACATGAGTACACAGTTTAATTGTTAAAAACATTTCTTTTTCAAACTATTCAGTTTATTCAAACAGTTCTAATTCAGCTAATTCAGTTTAGCGTAAGAACAGATTTTGTTTACACAGTAAAATGTCAAAACAGTTCTATATGTAAAAATTCAGTTTTGTATAAGTACAGTTTTAATGTCAAAAACAGTTCAATTTCAAACAATTCAGTTTAGCATACGCACGTAGTTTAAATGTAAGTATAGTTTAATAGTCAAAAACGTTTCTATTTCAAACTATTCAGTTTATTCAAACAGTTCTAATGCAGCTAATTCAGTTTAGTGTAAGTACAGATTTTGTTTACACACAGTTAAATGTCTAAACAGTTCTATATTAAAGAATTCAGGTTAGTGTAAATACAGCTTCAATGTCCAAAAACAGTTATATTCCAAATAATTCAGTTTAGCATAAGCACACAGTTTAAATGTAAGTACGGTTTAATTGTCAAGAACATTTCTATTTCAAGCTATTCAGTTTACTCAAACAATTCAGTTTAGCATAAGTATGCCGTTAGTTCTATTTAACCCATAGGGAGGGCCCTATCCAGTGCTACCACTCCGGGCCAGAGTGGACCTGGGAGCGATGGCAATGAAGGGGTACTCACCATCAGACTGTTTAGTGTCAAATACACGACACTCATTCGGAGGGTCTTACCCCTCTGCAGAGCTGCAGTCAGTGTATTCTACAGCCCCAGCCGGCTGGGCAATTAAATAGTCGAACAGTTCTACTTCTAACAATTTGATTTAATGTAAATCATTTGTTTGCACACAGTTTAAATGTCAAACAGTTCTATTTGACCCATAGATAAGACTCTATCGGGAGCTACCACTCCGGGTCAGAGTGGAGCTTGGAGCAGTGGCAATCAAGGAGTATTCTGTATTCCCCAAAGCTGCTGGGGTGGAGCCACAACATCAGACGGCTTTGTATCATAAACATGACACTCTTTGGGGAGGTCTTACTCCCAACCCCACCAGGCTGTCAAAATAGGAAATGCACCTGTGTAAATAACAGATGCATCCGGTCGAGGAATATTAGAATATAACCTTGAACGTGGACGGGTTGAATGAGTGCTATTTATGACGCCCACAAGAAGAAAGTAGGCGTTGAACTATTATATAACTAAGTGCACAGAAAGTTCAATCAGTTGGTGACAAGATGCGGTAGAGAAAGCCAGCACCCAGCAGAGTGGGCCCTCAGGTCCCCGATTGAGCAGTTGCAGTTGGGGATCAGACGAGTTGGAGAGAAGATGCTGGATTGAGGAACATGTCCCAGAGAGGCTGGGCCCCCAGGTCGCCGGTTGAGCAGCCCAGGTGAACGGGAAAGAAACGAGGTTGTGGCCAATAGAGTGGGGGTCAATATGGTGCAGTTCTTTTCGTTCTCCAACTCCCTCTCACACACAATCCTTTCAATAAAGTGAGAGGTATATTTTTCTATAGAACTCTGTGTCGCTCGTCTTTATTGTGTCGTCGTTATGAAACTGCGTGCATCTGCATATGAGTTTGCAACACACTGCAGAGATGCAGTCGGTGTATTCCACAGCTAAAGGTAATAGTGCTCCCGAAGCCAGGATCGTATCTGAAAAGATTATGGTAAGATAAAGCTATCATTACAACTTGCCCAAGATCACAGTTGACAGTTTTGAATCCCGCATCCTGTAATACAGGATTGATTCAATCCGTGTCAACATCTAAAAGTGTTTTTTCTTTCTTCTATTGTTAAAATCATGTGGTTTCACTATCAAAGCTAGTAAATATTTGGCAGTTTACAATCATTTATTGGTATATAAGTATGTTTATTCCCAACCCCACCGCCATAAGAAGGATATAACACAAGGTAAATTACCAAGTGGAGTACAGTGGTTTGAATTCAGAGTTTTCCTTTGCCTATGCTGGTTGCCGTACCGAGGCTAATACTCATATTCGATTGGATCATGTACAAAAAAGTATAATGAACGCGATTCTCTTACTTTTTGGCATTGAATAACCCCAGGTGAGTTGACATACTATAAGATTCAATCAATCCTTCACTATTTTTGGCGGCTGGAGTTGTAGAATACACCGACTGCATCTCTGCAGAAGTGGGTAAGACTCCTCCAACGATTGTCCTAGATATGACACTAAACTGCATCTGATCAGGCATGCAGAGTACCTCTTCATTACCATATTTACCAACCCCTCCGCTCGGGCAGGATATGACAAAAGGTCAATTTTTTAGCGGAGTTTAACAGGTTTCAATTCAGAGTTTTCCTTCTCCTAGACTAGTTGCCTTACCAAGGCTGAAGAAATCAGTCTGTCCTAGCTGGAGGGAGAATAATTGGATTCATACCTTTCCCAAGGGTATTAGTACTATGTGAAATGCTATCAGTCTCGTCCCGGATTTGAACTCTCGTTGCCGTGTCTATTTCCTACGACGATATGGGTTAAATACATCTGTTTAATCGTTTAAACTATGTGCAAACAAATGACTTACGATGACTTGAATTGACAATTTAAATTTGTTTAAACAAATGACTGACATTTAATTGAATTATTCGTGATACATAGCGATACTTGGAAGCATCTAACTGTGTGCAAACGAATAGGTAGTAATTTACTAAGCTTTTTACTTAGATAGGGCACAAGGCCATATGAATGGGGCACCCAATGAGACTCGAACTCACCCGTGTAGGTTTGCTAGTCTAGCCTGCTAACCATTACGCTACCCGAGGCACCCATGCAAACGAATAGGTAATGTTGATTAGAATTATTTGTGTTAAATAGGAATACTTGAAACTCTTTAACTGAGTGCCTAAATTGAATTGTTGGTATTACATTGCTAAACTTGGAACCGTTTGACTGTGCAAGAAAAAGTTTCGTTTAAACAAATTTATTTACAAATCATATACATTTAATGTATGTATGAGCCATATTTAGCATTAAATAACTTACCAGGGTCGATGTGTCATAAAAACCAACCAACCAGCCAACCAACCAACCAACTTTGGATCCATTTAACTGCGTACGAATGAACGGTGGTGAATATAATTATTAATGTTAAAATTATTATGTTTTAATTACTTGACAGTGTGCAAACAAATGACTAATATTGAATAGAATTGTTTTTGTAAGATAGCTGTGGTTGAAGCCATTTAACGATGTAGAAACAATAGCAATACTAACATACAAACAAATTAGTCTTAATTCATTTAAAAATAATATTGAGTTGTTGCTGTTACATAGAAATACTTGAAACCACTATGTGCAAGAAAATGATTGATAGTTAATAGAATTATTTGTTTTTGATATAAATACTTGAAACTATTTAATTGCGTGAAAAATGAGCCACGGCTCGTTTAAAAAAAGTAGCAAAATAATGAATTTACAAATCCTATATATTTGATATATACGTATAAACAGTATTTGGCATTAGATAACCTACAAGGTTTGATATGCCGAAAAACCCAACCAAAACAGATCCTACATATTTAATATATATGTATAAACAGGATTTGGCCTTAAATAACCTACAAGGGTTGATATGCCATAAAACCCGACCAAAACAGATCCTATATATTTAACATATATGTATAAACAGGATTTGGCATTAAATAACCTACAGGGGTTGATATGCCATAAAACCCAACCAAAACAGATCCTATATATTTAATATATATGTATAAAGAGGATTTGGCATTAAATAACCTACAAGGGTTGATATGCCGTAAAACCTGACCAAAATAGATCCTGTATATTTAACATATATTTATAAAGAGGATTTGGCATTAAATAACCTACTAGGGTTGATATGCCATAAAACCCGACCAAAACAGATCTTATATATCTTATATATAATGTATAAAGAGGATTTGGCATTAAATAACATACAAGAGTTGAGATGCCATAAAACCCGACCAAAACAGATCCTATGTATTTGATATATATGTATAAAGAGGATTTGGCATTAAATAACATACAAGGGTTGAGATGCCATAAAACCCGACCAAAACAGATCCTATATATTTAACATATATGTATAAAGAGGATTTGGCATTAAATAACCTTCTAGGGTTGATATGCCATAAAACCCAACCAAAACAGATCCTATATATTTAATATATATGTATAAAGAGGATTTGGCATTAAATAACATACAAGGGTTGATATGCCATAAAACCCGACCAAAACAGATAAGGGCATTAGTGCGAAGTAAAATCCAAACTGCCTAGTCAAGGATTTGAACTACGGCTACCGATTTCATTTCCTACAATGATAACCATTGCACTACGAAAGCATCCACGTATATATGTAATAGCATATTCCGCCAACCAATCCGATGTGGCGAACATTGGCGTTGGAGTGATCGGCATATGGCGAATCAAAGTTCAAATCCATCTCCATGAGATTATGAACCCTTTAACTGTGTTCAAACAAATGGGCTTTTGCTTGTTTAAAATGTTTCCTACAGACTATTTATTTACAAATAATATATATTTAATATATGTATAAACCTTGGTTTAGCAACCGGTTTTATAGGAAGAAAACTCTGAATACAACACGGGCTATTAAAATTTGAGTTTTCTATTTTTCGAACACAGGTCGGTCAACGTGCGTGAAGAATGTTAACTAAGCCCCGTCGACTCAGTTGCCATTCATTTATTCGACTGCTGTAAAAATACTGCCGATGTGCCAACTGAAGGATGCCCAAGATTTTAATACTTGCAATTTGGTAGGTTTAATGTGGTCAGTCACACGGTTTTAGAAAGTATATAATTTTGTGAGTATGTGAGTGTGTGTGTGTGTGTGTGTGAGAGAGAGAGAGAGAGAGAGAGAGAGAGAGATTCTTTTGTCCATAAGTGTATGCTAAAATATACGCAGTTAGCCGCCTCTGATTTACACACACAGAGATGAAGAGAGAGAGAGAGAGAGAGAGAGAGTGTGTGTGTGTGTGTAGGCAGACAGACTGACAGAGAGAGAGAGAGAGAGAGAGAGAGAGAGAGAGACAGACAGACAGACGGATGGAGCATTTGTATGTTCATAAGTATCTGTTTAGACATACGCTGTTGGACGCCTCATGGTCACACAAAGAGAGAGAGAGAGAGAGAGAGAGAGAGAGAGAGAGAGAGAGACACAGACAGACAGACAGACAGAGAGAGTATTTGTATGTTCATAAGTATCTGTTTAGACATACGCAGTTGGACGCCTCATAATTACACACATACACACACAAACACAGAGAGAGAGAGAGAGAGAGAGAGAGAGAGAGAGAGAGAGCGATCGTGTTTGTGTATGAGAATGTGTGGTGATAGACTCATAATTGTTGATGTGTGTCTGAAAGTATACACAAGAGGGAATTGTCATTGTGTGTAACCATTCGCTTCTTAGTGTATCTCCAGGTTTACATGTATGCGCTTGTGCGCTCGTACACGTGTATGTGTGTCCCTGGCGTGTACGTGTACGGAGTTTATATAGCTAATCAGACTACAGAGAAAGGTCTGATAAACTAAGAGGGTGTGTAAGAGAGGGGTAAAAAAGGGAAATTGATGGATACTGGGGATGAGAACTGGAGGTGCAGATGGTTGGGGTTTGGGGAAGAAAACGGCAGCGCTGAAGTCTTAGTGGAGGTGGTAGGGCGTCTGTCCGACCGACTTTTTTCCGGCCAGTAATAATATAGAAGGACAAAGAACACGGACGATTAGCCTCGACTATTGGCACGATAAAATCCGGCGGATACGCAAATGCTCACAGCTATTACCCAGGTTATAAAAACCTCGGCACACAATTCTCACTACCCTTAACCTCCTGTTCTTCTGACATCTTATTCCCTACTTTCACTTTTACTTTCCCTCCCTGACACTATTACTCCCTACTTTCACTTTCACTTTTGACTGAACTTTATATTCATTCTGTATAACCCTTTTCTCTTTGGAACAGATCTTTTGGCGAGGCCTTTCTTTCTTCCTCTTTCACGCTCACCTTACTTTCCCGCTTTCTGTTCTTACTCATCATTTCTTTTTATCGTTCTTTTTATTCACACCACGACTCTCCTAATCAATCTCCGTGTTTACTGTTATCTATCACCCAATATATATATATATATATATGTATATGTATAAGATGCTAGCCAGAGGTTCCGGGAACACGAGACATGAAATGGCTTCCTCCAAAAAAGTAAATTGATAGAAAATGTTCTTTATTTCCTGGTTGAGTGATTTCCAGAGATGTGTAAAATTTCCGGCGAGACATGTGATCAGCTGGGTCACTTGACAGAAAAACAGATTAATCCTTTCAAATTACTCGAAGTTTTGTGTAGTATATATGTATACATCGTTTGGTTTGGTTTCTTTGTTTCATGGCATATCAACTTTCATGGGTTATTTAATACCAAAGCTATTCTCTTAGAAGAACAGTTGTCGTACTATTTAATCCATAATTCGGGGGTTAAAGGGGCTCATACCTTTCACAAGATTATTAGTCTGAAAATGAACGAAATAGCATAAGTTGTTCGAACTCGCTTACTAGCACGTTAACCATTACGCCACAGACACTTTCTAATATATATATATATATATATATATTTTCTTGTCATAAACAGCCAACTTTTCTTGTTATACAACCTTCCCGAATTTTTATCTATTTTTACACTTTTTATACATCCATCGTTAACTTAACATCACTAATATAACCCCTCATAATCCTGATGATGGTTCAGCAGAACCGAAACGCTATGGTGTCGACTTTGTTTCTCTATAAATCCCCACTTTCTATTTGGATTACTTGTCAATTTTTCTTCACAAATTGTCGGATTACTATCCATTATTTTCTTCCATATATATATATATGAGAGAGAGAGAGAGAGAGAGAGAGAGAGAGAGAGAGAGAGAGAGAGAGAGAGAGATGAATATAAAAGAAAAACTTGCCTTCTAATTGATATGTCAGTCTCAAGAGATAAAAACATATTGTAATATTTTGACCTTCGAACCCGGCCAAAAATGCCATTCCAAGGTGATGCACCAGAAGGAAGTGTCACATTCTAATGGCAGCTATGAGAGGAAATCGCGTGGGCGAAAATTTGCTGATGAAATGGGACGAGGTAAAAAATTCCCATGATACTCTCATAGACTGACGTACCGGAAGAGAGTGACCTCTGAACTGCATGACAGTTATTTCCGCTTGATGACGATTAAACATGCGATTTCAAAGATCGAGTGGGCGATCGAGTGGGCGTTGAACTATTATATAATTCAGTCAAGACAGAGTTCAAGTGCCAGTTGGAGTTGAGTTCCAGTGGCAGTTGCAGACAGTTGGAGACGAGATGGCGTAGGGAAAGCCACACCAGGCCGAAGGGGCTTGGGGCCCTGATGAATTGGGGTCCAGAGAAGATGCTGATAAGATGCAGTAAAGGAAGCCATCATCCAGCAGAGTTGGCCCCTGAACCTCTGGTTGAGCATCAGGAAAACAAGAAAGACACAACGTGACGGCCATAAGAGTGAGGGTCAAAATATTGCAGTTCTGTTCGATCTCCAGCTCCCTCTCACACCCAAATATTGAATAACCTTTTCGAACCCTTGCAATAAAGCGAGAGGTACACATATTGTTAAAGAAGTCTTCCTGCGTCTGTTATTCATTGCGTCAGTATGTATCCAGCATGAACATGTATATGAGAAGGCAACAATAAATAAAAAGACCAGAAAATAGAAATTGAAAAAAAAAAGTACCTTAGAACTACCACTGTGACTCTATTAGTAGGAGTTCTTCATATATTCAAGAAAGAGACATATAAACACATTAACAATATGTCTGGCATTCCCAGTAGAACCAGCAGTTCCACGAAGTGATTTTTTTTGATTTCACAAACAAAAATTGCATTTTAAAGAACTGTTAATCTCTTTATATTATCTGTATGATTTGAAAAGTAACGCCCGAAAGTATGGGTGTAACAAACAATACATATAATCGCTTATTTCTTTCACGCTAGGTCTTTGGTGAAGACCCAGTGAAGAGACTAAGAAACTGAAAGTAAGGCTAATAGTAATCATAATAATAATAATATAGCACAAAAAGAGTATAAGACTAGACACGATTGGGTGGGCCAGGTAATCTACTGAGAATTATGCAAGAAATTTAAATTTGAATCTACGAACAAGTGGTATATGCACAACCCAGAATCTGTCCTAGAGAATGAGACGCACAAGGTTCTCTGCGATTTTGAAATAAAAACAGATCACCTAATATCGGCCAGACGACTAGACATAGTATTAGTCAACAACAACAACAAAATAGAGAACCTGGCGAATGGTGGACTTTGACGTTCCGGCAGACCACAGATTCAAATCAAAGGGAGAGAAAAGAAAGATAAGTATCTCTACCTTGCTTGAGAGCTAAAAAAGCTATGGAACATGAAGGTGACGGTGATACCTATTGTAATTGGTGCACTTGGAACGGTCTCCAAAGGATTGGTCAAGGGACTTGAAGACTTAGAAATCTGAGAGCAAAGGGAGACCATCAAGACAGCAGCATTATTAATCGGCCATAATATTGAAAAGAGTCCTAGAGACTCGGGGGTAACGTATTGTCATTTAGACTCCGTTGAGAAACCCCCAATTAACGCTGGTGTGAAAAACTCTCAAAAGAGTAACATAAGAACTATAACAGAAGTAACAGAACTGCCAAATCAAGAAAAAAATCAGAACGCTAGGTGCAAAGAAAGACTACAAGATCTTGTGAATATTGAAAATAGACACCATCAAACTAGCAGAAATAAAACAAACAAACAAACAAGCAAAATAAAACAAAAACCAACAAAAATAAAACGCTCAATATTTGTATTAGAGGAACAGACTCACAGAGAGACACAGGCTAACACATACAAGAAGTCACAGAACCTAGATAGGGGCTTGAATCTTTGGGGCATGATCTGTCATCAAAATTCCCTCGTACAATACTGGCTGTCTCAAAATAGATGTAACCAAATAATATGGCAATGAGACAAGTGCAATGGCGGTCATTTGGAACACGTCTTGTAAAAAATGCATCCTTTGAACTAGAGATGTCAAATCAATGTTTTTTAAAATTGTTATTATATTAACTTCCAAGACATGCAATCTTTTTTTGAGTTTCTTATTTTAGTAATAAATCGTTCTCATATCAATAGGTTGCATCTACTTTGAGACATTTTTTAGAGAATTTCCCACCAGATAGGTTATGAGATAAAATATTTTTCCTCTTTTATCCAAGGGACTGTGATCGACGATTAATAGTTGTTATATTATATTATTTTCAAATCTGAAACAAAAAAGAACACAAAACTATCATTAGTAGAGATATTAGCAGTCACATGGGTTCCATTTACATTGAGGCATCGAATATATATAAACAAACAGAAAAATACAGTCAAGATTTAGCAGTTACGAGGTTCATACGATAAGTTTCCTGACTTTTATCGTATGGGCATTTAAAATTGCGTAGACTTTTGAAAATTTAGTATCTTATTGCTATACATCTTATGAGATGACTGGCCAATTTTTATGATTTCAGCATCAAATGAACAGCTAGAGCAGCAATTGGAATACACCCTACTAAAGCTTGATTGTCACAGCTAATGAATTTCAAAAATGCAATCTGACGCTTTAGAAGAACGATATGCAATAAAATTCTGTTTTAAACTTGGAAAAAGTGCCACAGAAACGTATGGAATGCTTCAGACTGCTTTTCGACCATCTTGCATGAATTGAGTATCAGTTTTTGAGTGGCATGAGAGATCCAAAGAAGGTAGGAAGTCTGTGAGGGAAGATGAGAAGTGTGGGCGGAGTAAGTAAGTCAATACACCAGAATTGATTGGCCAAACGGTGACAAGGATGGAGTTGTGGACTGGTGTATTGTCCTGGTGGAAATGCCACTGACCCGATTTGAAGAGTGCTGGCCTCTTCCGACGGAATCTCTTCCGACGGAATCTCTTCCTGAATTCCCTTAAAACCTCAACATAGTAACCCTAACCCTAACCCTTTGTCCAATCAACTCTGGTCTATTGACTTCCTTACTCCTCCCACACCCCTCATAATCCCTCACAGAATCCCTGCCTTCCTTGAACCTCTTATGCCACTCAAAAACTGATGCTCGATTCATGCAAGATGGTCGAAAAGCAGTCTGAAGTATTCCATACGTTTCAGTGGCATTTTTTCCAAGTTTAAAACAAAATTTTATTGCATATTGTTTTTCTAAAGTGTCCTCCCGTCCAGATTGCATTTCTTGAAATTCACCAGCTGTGACAATCAGGCTTTAGTAGGGTGTATTCCAACTGCTGCTGTAGCTGTTTATTTGAATCAGAAATCATAAAAATTGGTCAGTCATCTCATAATATGTATAGCAATACCATACTGAATTTTCAAGAGTCTGTGACAATTTTAAATACCTATACAAAAAAGTCTGGAAACTTATTAAAGGCACCACGTATCAAGAAAAGAAGTCGTAAGAGGACTCATCAGCATTAAAAATTGCAAAACAAGGACTCAAAAACAATATTGAAAAGAGGATAGAAAGACTAATCAAAGAAGCCTGTAACAGCAATGGCAACCTAAGACCAGACAGAAAATCAACCATTTGGGAAGAACAAATGCGTGGAAATTTCAAGCGACAAAAAACCAAAAAAAAAAAAAAAAAAAAAAAAAAACAACAAAAAACGAAATTACACTCAAGAAAACCTTGACATGGTTACGAAAGGGAAACCTCAAAAGAGAAACTGAATTTCTTCTAATAGCAGCTCAAAACAATTTAAGGAATAAACATATTAAGGGGAAAATTGATGATATAAAAAAGAACAGCAAGAACTGCTTATATCAGTTACATTATAAGCGGATACATCAAACGAGCGCAAAAGGAGTGCAAGATCAAGTACGACTGGGTGAGAAAAGTAGTCCACGAGGAATTGTGCAAATGATTGGAACTTGTCCATAATACCAAATGGTATTTGCACAAATCAGAATCAGTCCTTCAGAGTGAAACTCATTCATTGGGAGTTTGAGATTCAGACAGATAATCTAATCCCAGTCAAAATAGAGTTTCTTTCTTTCTTTCTTTCTTTCTTTCTTTCTTTCTATTAGCATTTCTTTCTTTCTTTCTTTCTTTCTTTCTTTCTTTCTATTAAAATCTATTTTGTTTGTTTGTTTGTTTCTTTCTTTCTTTAATCATTTTTTCTTTTTAGAAACATTTCTTTCTTTCTTTCTTTCTTTCTTTTTTCTTTCTTTCTTTTTTCCTTCTTTCTTCACCATTTTTTCTTTTTATTAGTCTTTCTTTCTTTCTTTTTTCTTTCTTTCTATTAGCATTTCTTTCTTTTTTCTTTTTTTTAGCATTTCTTTGTTTCTTTGTTTCTTCATCTGATTTCGACTTCGTATTTCATCTCCTTTCCTGACAATTAAAAATAATCACATGCAGCATTTTTAAATAATTTTTCTTCCCGCCATTTTTTTTCCTGCGCATTAATATTCCGTGTGCGTCTTTTTGCCCGTCTCATAACGATCAACTTAAAAATGCGGGAATATTAAAGGTGAACAAAAACCTAAAGAAATGGAAGCCAATCCGATAATCATCGATTCAGATCGAATTGGAAGGGCAATAAAAAGTCGCCATTTTCATAGCCATATATCCACAAATTTATACATACTTAGTTACATCAATGAGACTGCAGTCTAATGATGAAAAAGACATTAATTTTACACTACAAATATTTTGCCTTCATCATCATCACCATTATTATAAAAATCATGAACAGGAAAATTCCACTGATTCAAAGGGGAAAATTGATCTCAGATATATATATATATATATATATATGTATATATATATATGTTTAGATTAATTATATATATATATTTTTTTTCTCGATTTATCTTATTTTGTTTAAATCTATCTATCTATCTATCTATCTATCTATGTAAAGTGACTCTATATCTATTTATCTATCTATCTGAAGTGATTTCATATCTATCTATCTATCTATCTATCTATCTATCTATCTCCTTCTTATCTATCTATCTATCTATCTATCTATCTATCTATCTATCTGAAGTGATTTCATATCTATCTATCTATCTATCTATCTATCTATCTATCTATCTATCTATCTATCTCCTTCTTATCTATCTATCTATCTATCTGAAGTGATTTCATATCTATCTATCTATCTATCTATCTATCTATCTCCTTCTTATCTATCTATCTATCTATCTGAAGTGATTTCATATCTATCTATCTATCTATCTATCTATCTATCTATCTATCTCCTTCTTATCTATCTATCTATCTATCTATCTATCTATCTATCTGAAGTGATTTCATATCTATCTATCTATCTATTAAATTCACATACCGACCCTTAAAATTATTTGATGAAATACTTTTCTATCTTCCTTTTTTATTTCCCCGTTGTTAGCGATTAGAATACCCCGTCTGCATCCATGCTGGGGTGAAGTAAGATTACCCTTAAACGGATTGACGTGTCTACGATACTAAACTGCATCTGGTGGGGCCTCCGTGGAATTTGGAGTTGGCTCTTGATTATTTTCAGGTCCGCTCTGAGTCAGTTGTACGTGTTGTATTCCCATGTATTGTTTCGGTAGATCTGTTTAAAAATGGTTCATTTTAGACGGTAATACTTGATATCATATAGCAGTGTGCAAATTATTTGTATTAGATAGGAATACTTGAAATCATCCCAAGGTGTTTAAATTATCTATTTTTGATAAGAATACTTGAAACTATACCGCCCTTTCGTAGAAGGATAAGAACCTCAACGATTGTACTGGTTATGACACTAAACTGGATCTGATAGTGAGGCTGCAGTTCTATATATTTGGGGAATGTGGAGTGCCCCTCATTGCCATTGCTCCCTGTTCCATTCTGACCCAAGTTGGTAGTACCTGTTAAGGTACCATAATTTGATCCTTTGATATACCTCACACCTTTTAACGATCTGCAAACAAATGAATAATGTTGAATAGAATTATCAGCGCAAGCAATATTTATACTATTTGGTATTCTTGGTATGACACTAAACAGCATCTGATGGTGAGGTTCTAGTTCAGGAGTTTGATGAATGACGAGTACCCCTTCATTACCATTACTTTCTGGTTAACTCTGACCCGGAGTGGTAGTACCTGTTAGGGTCCTATTTATAGGACAAATTGAACTGTTTAATCTTTAACTAGGAATTATTATCAATGATTTGAAACCATGTGCAAGTTATACGCATTAGATCGGGATACTTGATGAATAGAATTTTTAATGTTCAAAAGCAATAAAAAAAGCTCTATGAGCATGTTTGAAAATAAAGTTACCTACAAATCATATACATATATATATAACCAATCAACAAACCAACCAACCAACCAGTCCTACTAACAACCCCACCACCAATCACCAAAACAACCAATCAAAAAATATCCAACCAGCCAACCAACCAACCGAACCAACAAACAAAAAACCAGCAAACAAACAAACAAAAACAAAACAAAAACAACCAACCAATCAAACCAACAACCAAAAACAACCAATCACTAAAACGACCAATCAAAAATAACCAACCAACCAACCAAACAAACAAACAAACAAACAAACGGACAAAAAACTAAAAATCTAACCTACCAAACAACCAACGAAACAAACAGACAAAAAACCCCTACGAAACAAACAACCAACGAAACAAACAACCAAAAAACAATCAACGAAACAAATAACCCCCAAAACAACCAACGAAACAAACAGACAAAAACAAGCAACGAAACAAACACACACACAAAAAAAAACAAGCAACGAAAAAACAGACAAAAAACAAACAACGAAACAAACAACGAAACAAACAACCAACGAAACAAACAGATAAAAAACAACTAACGAAACAAAGAGACAAAAAGCAACCGAAGAAACAAACAGATAAAAAATAACCAACGAAATAAACAACCAAAAAACAAGCCACGAAGCAGATAGACAAAAAACAAATAACGAAACAAAGAGACAAAAAACAACCAATGAAACAAACAAGCAAGCAAGCAAGCAACCAACCAACCAAACAAACAAACGAACAAAATTTGGTGAGAATGCGGTAAAGTTGTCCACCTGACTGAGGCAGTTGTCTTTCTTGTGTGTAGTTGAGTATTGTCAAGCGGAATTAGCAAGATTTAGCGCCTTCAGACAATCACTTCTTCTACGGTTCCCTTGAAAGAAGGTTTAAGAGGCAAACAATGCCAGTGATGAAGAAATGAAAAAAGCAGTGATGATGAAATGGCTCCAGGAACAGTCAACAGAATTTTACGAGGCTGGGATACCTGCTCTCATTCAAAGATTGAACATTGCTATAGAGAGAAACGGTGACTATGTAAAGAAGTAGGGATGTGATCCAGAGAGGACCAGTTTCATTTTGATGTGTGATACATGTCCCTGTCTCGGTAATTATTCCTGTACTAAAGAAAACGACATTACATTTTGATTCACAAAATTTTTTTTACAAAGGATTATCATTACTTACTTGAAACCATGTACCGACTTAAAATACTTGGAATCAAATTACTGCAGGAATAATTAATTGTAGGAATATATACATTAAGGAGGTGTTTGAGGTGTAATGGTTACCATCGTTGGAAATGGACATGGTGACCCGAGTTCAAATCCGGGACAAGGTTGCTTACATTACACTGATAGGAAAAGTGCAAATCCACCTATTCTTCCTCCAGCTTTGGATAAATAGTAGGCCTGACAGATCTCTTTCACCACGGTATAGCAATCGGTCTGGAAGAAAGAAAACTCTGAATTCAAACTTCCGCTTAAAAATTCACCTTGTGTAGCATCTTGCTCGTGCGGAGGGGTTTATATATATATATATATAGATATATATGTGTGTATATATATATATATATATACATATATATAAGTAAAGTTTACGATCTTAGTCAAGGGTGAATCGAAGGCTCTCTTTTCAATAGCTCTACACCGGGGTGTGGGGGAGGGTGCTACTCCATTCCCTGGATCGCTCCACTTTAACCTTGATCTGTACCTTGTAATGCTGAGTGTTAAGCAAGGTGGCATCAAGTACCATTTTTTAAGTCTTTGTTATGACTCGACCTGGGATTGAACCCTGGTTCTGATGATGGTTTATAGAACTGAAACGTTATATCATTAACTATCTTTTGCATGAAATTCTTCTTTTTAGATTACTTTGTCTTTAAATCCTTTCTCACTATTTATATGTGTGTGTATGTGTGAGTGTGTGTGTATATATATATATAACAAATAAATATTCTTTGTATATGTATAAGAGGGATTATTATTTGTTTTTTGAAACTATATACTTGGAACCAAATAAGTACGTGCAGATTAATAGTATTGTTTAGGAATACTTGAAACCATATAATAGAATTTAAACTAAGTAAAGTTGTCTCCCTTAGTCGATGGTGAACCGAAGGCTCCCTTTCCGATAGCTACTACACCAAGGTGTAGGGGAGGGCGCTACTCCTTTCCCTGGATTGGTCCACTTTACCCTTGATCCGTACCTTATAATGCTGAGTTTTAAGCAAGGCGGTATCAAGTACCATTTTAAAAGTCTTTGGTATGACTCGACCTGGGATTGAACCCAGGTCTCCCGGGCCATTTGCGAACACTCTAACCGCTTGGCCAATGTCCGGTTAGCTAATAGAATATAACTTGTTTATATTAGGAATATACTTCAAGTTATATATATATTAGTTAGTAGGTATATGACCGGCTCATAGTCTAGTGGGTAGTGGGTAGAGTGTTCGCGAATGGTCCGGGAGACCAGGGTTCAATTCCAGGTTGGGTTATACCAAATACTTTAAAAATGGTACTTGATACCTTCTTGCTTAGCACTCAGCATTATAAGATGCGTATCAAGGGTAAAGTAGAGCAATCTAGGGAATGGGGTAGCGCCCCCTACACCTCAGTGTTGTACCTATTGAAAAGGAAGCCTTCGGGTCACCTTCGACAACGGTCGCCAACTTTACTTATATACATACGTATATATACGAGAAGGACAGACGTGGTAATTCGCACCTCCCGGCGAGCACATGGAGTCTCACTCCTTTATATTCCAGAACTGAGAAGAGTAAGTGGTGTCTGACTTTTCAGTTTGTTCCTTGAACACTTGTGACTCGTATATAGATTACAGTAGGGAAGTCAGTTCCTACCCTTGTTTTGTACAATGAAATGTCTTTTTATATTAAATAACTTGTTCTGTTTCCTACTGAATAATCAGCGTTAGGTTACTCTCTTTGGGATAACCTAATGCGTTATAAGAAACGAGATGTCATTCACAAACTAACACCTCGTTAAATCTTTATATATATATATATATATATATATATTATAAAGGATAATTATTTGGTATTTTAATTAGTCGTCTAAATTTTTGAGACGAAGCTTGGTGATTTTTATCATTAAGGGTTTTCAGACTATTGTCTTCATCTTTATTTCCATGACGTTTCGGTCGATATGTCCTCCGGCCTTCTTCAGGTGTTTGTCAAAATCGGGAACCTTCACAGAACTTCGAACTACGTCCTTTATTGAATCCACGTGGGTCGCCTCTTCTGATTCCGTTAGCCATAACCGGGTACAAGTGTTAAGTATTCCTGTATTGTTACTCGCCAGCAGTCAGGATTGAACCTGCAACCTCCAGATGATTGTCTACTTAAAAGCTTAGGGAACCAACGCCTACAACTGTTACGATATTTGTCCTGCGGGACAATTCAAAGTAATTTTTAAGACTTATAAACTTAACGTTCTTACTTGACTGGGATTACTACTATTATGTATGATTTTTTACCTGTGCTCATATTCAGATTTTTTTTCATCTAGCCTTTTTAATTATCGGTTCCCATATTGTATTCAACTCTAGAAGGTCATTGTAGCGCAACATATGTGCTGATTCCTTAAGGCGTCTCATCCTCCAATGTTCAGCCCTATCAATTATTTCAACTTTATCCCTTATGGGCAGATGGTTTTCCTTTTCCTTCCATATATGGTCCGCCATACCCGACTTTTCAATCTCACCTCGTTATTGTTATTATTGATACTTGAAACCATATTACGGTCACAAATTATGAGTTTTAGATATAGTTGAAACGATACAAATGTGTGCAAATTATTTGTATTAGATAGGAATACTTGAAACCATTCAACTGTGTGCAAATTATTTGCATGAGTTAGGAACACTTCATCATCATCATCATCATCATCATCATCATCATGTCGTGCCGCTAGCATGGATATTCCTGACCCTCTCGCCACTTTTCCCTATCGTTCATCGCCTCTGGCAGGTCTTCAGGGCTACATCCCGTATCCTCACGTAGCTTCTATATGTATGTTCTTGCGGGTCGTCCTGCTTTTGTTCGGCCATATGTGGGGGTCCATAGGAGTACATCACTTATGAGCTCGTCTCTGCTTCTCCATCAGTGTCCTGCATGTTCGTCTAACTTGGATAGTTTTCGTGATGGTAGGCAGGTGGCCGTATAGTTGGTGCTTTGTGGGGTCTTGCCTCCGGGACTTATTCAATATTGCCCGCAGCATTCTTGTGTAATTGCCGTCTAGCTTCTTCTCCTGCCGTTTTGTTAGCGTCCAAGTGGTGCATCCATACAGCTGTATCGACACGACTGCTGCCTGGAAGAAACTGCGTTTTATTTTATCGGTCTGGTCTGATTTCCATATGATCGATAGCTTATCGATAGCTGTTCATGCCTTCGTTAGCCGTGTGTCGATGTCTTTTTCGGTTGGCCAAATTATTTCTATTAGGAATTGTTACTTGATGCTGCGATTGTTTAGTAAGGATTATTATTTGTTACACGAAATTATATACTTGCTTGAAAAACGACTGACCTTAACATTAGATAACCCAGCAAGGGTTTTCATGCCATAAAACCAACCAACCAACCAACCAACCGGCCAAATTTCTCTGAATTCTTTTTCTTTTAACCGTGTCAATTCTTTTGCCTTTATTTTAATTTTTTTTTACATTTCTTTTGTTTTTTTCGATCAGTCGTTTTTTTTTCATTTTTGTTCATTCGAAAAAGCTCCCTCACCTGCAATAACAAAACAGAAAACAACTTAATATATAAAAAAAAAAAACAATGAAAAAAGAAAAAGAATTGCTAAGGGGGAGACATAAATAATTAAGGACATCAACGATTGGATGTTTTTATGACGAACTCAATCCAGCTCTCTAAGGTTTTTCACCAGCAAGCCACATCGCTTACCCTCCCTTCTTCCTTCAGGGTTACTGTCCACCTCCCCACCCTTACAAAAACCATTCGGCGACCGTTTATCAAGCAACACGGCCATTAAACGGCCGAAGGTCAGAACTAGTCAAAGAGCACGGTCCGCCATATAAGTTTCTGTGATGGACACGTGACTGGAATTTAGCCACGAACATAAAAAAGGGAGGGAGAAATTAGCAGGAGACGCCGGGGAGTCAAACCAATAGCCAGTGCGCATGCACACACATTTACGCGTGCGCAATGACACAAACGCATTCGAATTCACAGCCTGTTTGTACATAGTTTTGCACTTAGATAGGAGGAGGCGCTCGTGGTGTAATGGTTATCGCCGCAGGAAAGGAACACGATGATCCTGCGTTCAAATCGTGGACGAAGCTGTTTGCATTTCTCATGGAGCTAATACACCCGAGAAAGGTATGAATCGTTCAGCTTCCTGCTATGAGTAAAATAATAGGGCGGACTAGTATGGCAACCATCTTAGAAGAATTCAACCCATTTTCACGAATGTGGCTATGGGTCAACTTCGGACATAAATCCTTGAGAAACTTCACACATCAACTTGTGTGGAGGAGTCCCCATAGCTTAAGTGCTGGACTGCGATTACGTAGTAAGCGAGTTCGAACTTTCGGCTTAATACCCCTGGGAAAGGCATGAACTTCCTTATCCCTACCAATTATGGTGTCCTTCTTCAAGGATGGCGTAGGCTTTAAATAACCCATGAGGGTTGATATGCCATAAAACGAAGAAACGAAACGAAACCAAAAGTCAACGTGTGGAACCGGCTTAACTTTGAGTTCAGTCACATACACACTCACATATACACATGCACATACATACATACATACACACATACACAAATGTATATTCACATATGCACATACGTGCATGCACTTACATACACACACGTACATACGCTCATGCATATACACACATGAACATAAATAAATACATACATACACATACACGCATGCATATACATACAAATATACACACATGTACACACACACATACCGACATGTACATACATATATGCACATGCAAACACACCCACACACGCATCTACACACATTCTTCTTCTTCTTCTTCTTCTTCTTCTTCTTCTTCTTCTTCTTCTTCTTCTTCTTCTTCTTCTTTACACTCTCATTCCATTTCTCTCTCTCTCTTCTTCTTCTTCTTCTTCTTCTTCTTCTTCTTTACACTCTCATTCCATTTCTCTCTCTCTTCTTCTTCTTCTTCTTCTTCTTCTTCTTCTTCTTCTTCTTCTTCTTCTTCTTCTTCTTTACACTCTCATTCCATTTCTCTCTTCTTCTTCTTCTTCTTCTTCTTCTTCTTCTTCTTCTTCTTCTTCTTCTTCTTCTTCTTCTTTACACTCTCATTCTATTTCTCTCACTTCTTCTTCTTCTTCTTCTTCTTCTTCTTCTTCTTCTTCTTCTTCTTCTTCTTCTTCCGAACAACAATCCGTCTCTTGTTTCTCCACCCTGCGACTCGACCACCGCTTAATACAACTAGTATATTACTCTTAACATCCTTCTCCATTTGGAAGTTTGGGGAATGGGGGACAGGCGGAATGTGATTGATCAGGCGAAAGATCAAAGAGTTTTGTATCGACCTTCTGCATTCCATCTCTCTCTCTCCCTCTTTCTCTCTCTCTTACACACACACACACTTTCTCTTTCTCTCTCTATCTCTCTCAGCATTTGCCGCCATGATTGGCCACTTCAAAAGCACAAACGACCGCTGCGTCCCTCTTTCCAATCACACCTCCTTCCTTACTCTCTCTCTCTCTCTCTCTTTCTTTTTCACTCTCTGTCACACGAAACCCGGTCACGTGCAGTGACGTCATGTTTTGAGCTCCGGAATTATTTTTGCGGCCGGCACGTCTCTCTCCATTGCGCTGCCCGGATACACCGGATCATCGATCGGATAATTAGTCTCAATACATTTCAGAGGTTGTTGGTAGGTCTAAAGGAATCGGATGGACGAGAGATGGTTCAAGAGTTGCAAAGAAATAATAAAAGGAATAAAAGATAGAAAGAAAGAAAGAGAGAAAGAAAGGAAAAATAGAAATCAAGACAAAGAAAGAAAGAAAGAAAGAAAAAATAGAAAAGAAATGAACTTCACAAAAAAAACCCCATCGAAGTAAGTAGGAGAATTAGAAGAAAGAAAGACCAAAAGAAAGAAAAAAGACATTAAAGAAAGAAAAAAATTATTACGGAAAATTTGAGAAAGAAAGAAAAGAAAGAAAAAAGAAGAAAGAAAGACAGAGAAAAAGAAAAAGTAAATGATTCTGAAGGAAGACGATAAGAATGAAAAAGAAAAAAGAAAACGTGTGTGTCTGTGTGTGTTTGATAGATAGATAGATAGATAGATAGATAGATAGAGAGAGAGAGAGAGAGAGAGAGAGAGAGAGAGGGATTTCAGTAAAAGAAGTCAGGTGATAATCTAAATAAAGGAAAATAAGAACTGAAAATGAAGGAAAGCAGGAAATAAATTGAAGTATAGATAAATACAGAACTAAAGAAAAAAGAAAAAAAAAAGAAAGGAAGAAAAAAGAAATAAAATGAGTGAAGATTATCAACGAAAAATAACAAAGAAAGAAAGAAAGAAAGAATCCCAGAAAATTTTGAGGAAAGCACAGGAAGGAAGAAAGAACGACCGAGTTAAGATTACCGACGAAAAGAAAGAAAGAAAGAAAGAAAGAAAGAAAGAAATCCCAGAAATTATGGCGGAAAAAAAGGAAAAAAAACAAAAAACGAACGAGCGAAGATTAAATACGAAAAAAATGAAAGAAAGAAAGAAAGAAAGATGTGAGGAAATAACGAGTTGATGAATAAGTTAAAAGAAAGAAAGAAAGAAAGAAGGATGTGAGGAAATGACGAAGTGATGGACAAGTTGAAAGAAAGATAGAATGAAAGAAAGATGTAAGGAAATAACAAGTTGATGAACAAGTTAAATGAAAGAAAGGAAGAAAGAAAGAAGGATGTGAGGAAATAACGAAGTGATGGACAAGTTAAAAGAAAGAAAGAAAGAAAGAAAGAAAGAAGGATGTAAGGAAATAACGAGTTTATGAATAAATTAAACGAAAGAAAGAAAGAAAGAAAGTTATGATGTAAGGAAATAACGAGTTGATGAACAAGTTAAAAAAAGAAAAAATAAAACAAGAAAGAAAGAAAGAAAGAAGGATGTAAGGAAATAACGAGTTGATGAATAAGTTAAAAGAAAGAAAAAAAAAGATAGAAAGAAAGATGTAAGGAAATAACGAAGTGATGGACAAGTTAAAAGAAAGAAAGAAAGAAAAAGAAAAAGAAAGAAAGAAAGAAAGAAGGATGTAAGGAAATAACGAGTTGATGAATAAGTTAAAAGAAAGAAAGAAAGAAAGAAGGATGTGAGGAAATAACGAAGTGATGGACAAGTTAAAGAAAAGAAAGAAAGAAAAAGAAAAAAGAAAGAAAGAAAGAAAGAAAGACGGATGTGAGGAAATAACGAAGTGATGGACAAGTTAAAAGAAAGAAAGAAAGAAAAAGAAAGAAAGAAGAAAGAAAGAAGGATGTATGGAAATAACGAGTTGATGAATAAATTAAAAGATAGAAAGAAAGAAGAAAAGAAAGATGTAAGGAAATAACGAGTTGACGAATAGGTTAAAAGAAAGAAAGAAAGAAAGAAGGAAAGAAAGAAAGAAAGATATAAAGAAATGAGTTGATGAATAAGTGAAAATAAATAAATAAATAAATAAAGAAAGAAAGAAACGAATCCCAGAAATTCTGGTGGAATAAAAAGAAGAAAGAACAAATTCATGAAGATTACCTACGAAAATAAATAAAGTTTGAAAGAAAGAAAAAGAATCCCAGAAAATTCTGGAGTTAAAGAAAAGGAAAAAAGAACGAACGAGTGATTTTACCTCGGAAAAGAAAGAAAGGAAGAAAAAAGAAATAAAGAAAACAGAAAGAAAGAAAGAAAAAAGACAGATTTCCTGAAATTCAGAAAGAAAGAAAGAAAGAAAGAGTGAAGATAACCAGTGAAAAGAAAAAAAGAAAGAAAGAAAGAAAGAAAAAGAATCCAAGAAATTCTAAAGGAAAGAATAGGAACGAACGAGAGAAGATTACCCAAGAAAAAAAAAAAAAAAAAAAAAAAAGGAAGAAAGAAAGAGAGAAAGAAAGGGAGAAAAAGAATTACAGAAATTATGGAGGAAAGAAAGAACGAACAAATGAAGATTACCCACTAAAAGAAAGAAAGAAAGAAAGAAAGAAAGAAAAAGAATTCCAGAAATTCTGGAGGAAAGAAAATGAAGAAAGAATAAATGAGTGAAGATTACCAACGAAAAGAAAGAAAGAAAGAAAGAAAGAAACCCAGAAATTCTGGGGGAAAGAAAAGGAAGAAATGACAAACGAGTTAAGATTACTCACGAAAAGAAAGAAAGAATGAAAGAAAGAAAAAGAATCCCAGAAATTCTGGATGAAAGAAAAGAAAGAAAGAAAATCCTAGAAATTCTGGAGGAAAGAAAAGAAAGAACGAACGGGTGAAGATTATCCACGAAAAGAAAGAAAGAAAGAAAGAAAGAAAACGAGAAAATATATTGGAAAAAAAGAGAGAACAAATTATAAAAAAGAGAAAAAATAATAAAAACAAAGAAAAATTACAATTGGAAAGAAAAAATAAGAACGATGGATTCACACCTTTCCCTGGGATATCAGCGTTAAGTGAAACGCAAACAACCTCGTCCAGGGTTTGAACTCGTGTCTCCGTTTTCAATTTTACAATCGTAATTGTTACTCTTTTTGATCCTCTTCTGAGTGATATTGTGCGTATGAATATTGACAGAGAAATAACAAAATTAATCGACATGTATTCGTTGGAGTAATCTCATCTTGGTTATTATAGTTCGACTGACGATTCGCCCGCTCAACTCTTCGACCTTCTTCAGACGTCTGGCGTATAAAGAGCTCCATTTAAAAGTTAGAATTGAGCCCTTTGTTCAATCCCAGATGGTAACTTGGTTACACTGCTCTGTGCATGATGTAGGATATTTCTATTGGTAAATTCCTCTCAGTTGAAGGTTAAAATTCGGTGATTGGTTAACTGCTGCGTACAGAGGGGTCTTCAGTTCAAACCTTGGGTTAGGTAGTGGAATTCATATATTAGGATTCAATCGTAATCAATATCAAGGCTGTTCTGACTGTTACAAGAAGTATTGCATATCTCCTGTTGTTTGGTGTTTAGAGTATTCGTGATGTTTTAATTCTGGTTTATTTATACCTAACTGTAGTT
The DNA here is from genome assembly GCA_963585895.1 of Sepioteuthis lessoniana. NCBI lineage: Eukaryota > Metazoa > Mollusca > Cephalopoda > Myopsida > Loliginidae > Sepioteuthis > Sepioteuthis lessoniana. The sequence continues at coordinate 44,920 of CAUZXS010006102.1, forward strand.
ATTTACTCAGATTTTTGCTTATATGTGGCACAAGGCCGTATGAATTGAGCATCCAGTGAGACTCAAACTCATTCGTGAAGGTTTGCTAGACTTGCTTGTTAATCATTACACCAACCGACGCAGCCAAACGCAAGTATATTTGCCGTAATTTACCAAGCTTTTTGCTTATGTGTGACACAAGGCCGTATGAATTGAGCACTCAATGAGACTCGAACTCACTCGGGAAGGTTTGCTTGACTTGCTTGTTAACCATTACATCAACCGAGGCACCCAAACTTACTTGTAGTAATTTACTAAGCTCTTTGCTTAGGTATGGCACAAGGTCGTATGAATGGGGTCTCCAGTGAGACTCGAACTCACTTGTGAAGATTTGGTAGTCTCACTTGCTGAGCAAAATGTCTCTTTTTTTGAATTTCTTCCGGTAAATTTTATTGTTCATAAATAAGTACACCCCTAAGAATTTAGAAAAAATGAAAACATTTTTTAATTCCGGAGCGATCTTCTCCGTGGCGTAGTAGGTATCGTACTGGATTGTGGCCGTGCGGTTAACGAGTTCGAACTCAAGTCACGAAATTACGTTTCCTTTCGGACTAATGCACTTTGTCTTTCTAGGTTAAATAATAACCCTACGTTTTACCAGGATGAATGGTATTATGCCATTTAGCAAAAAATAGCGAATTGAAACTGACTTTTTCTAAATGGTATTTCTTCTTCATTTTACTATCTTTTTCATTTTATTATCTTTTTCATTTTAACTCTTCTTCTTCTTCTTTTTCTATCAGTTGATACTTCTTCTTCTTCTTCTTCTTCTTCTTCTTCTTCTTCTTCTTCTTCTTCTTCCCTACCTTCGCCTCTTCTCCTTCATTATATATTTTTTTCATTTTATTTTCTACATATTTTCTCCTTCTTTATGTAATTTTATTCATCTTATACCCTTTTCTTCTTCTTCTTCTTCTTCTTCTTCTTCTTCTTCTTCTTCTTCTTCTTCTTCTTCTTCTTCTTCTTCTTCTTCTTCTCACACATAAATTCTTCTTTTCACTAAATTTTACTTTTTACTCCTCCTCCTCTTCTTCTTTTTCTTCTTTTTCTTCTTCTCACACATAAATTCTTTTTCTTCTTTAATCTAAATTCTTCTTCTTCTTCTTCTTCTTCAATTCCTTTTCCTCCTACTTTTCCTCTTCTTGTTGATCTACCCGTTTCTCTTTCTTTCTTTCTATTATTCACCAGACGCCGTCTTTTCTTTTCCAATTCACTGTCGTATATAAAGATCAAAAGCATTTCATTTGTCCTATAGACTTTTCGTTTTCACTCTGGACATGTTCAGCAGAAATACGGCAAATCGCTTCTTATATTGCGTCTCTTTTAACCATTTCTTTGCATCAAACGTGCCTTGTGGACTCAATAACATCTTTATTGATAGTTGACATCTACGGCATTCAATACACACAGACGGAACACTTCAGTCACGGAGGAAATTATTGTTTGTCTACCGTATCCATTGTCCAAAGTATGGCACATAAAGCTTCATAGTACTTAGGAAAAGAAATAAGTAAGCTCAGTTCTCTTATCAAGAGAGCAACATCATTTGGCCTGCAGTTCACTTTTAGAAAATGAAAGTATACTAGATTTTACAAGAAGATGAATTCGTGTTTCAACTTTTGACTTCACATTGAACGAAGGGTTCAAAAATGTTATAGAATTATATTCGATCACTGTATTAAGATCTTGTGGATGAGATCATGTTTAAAGATGAATTTCATTTGCATGAAATATATCCTTTTTAATAATGGTGCCATGGGTTTAGAGATCTATCTATCTATCTATGTTAGTCTATACGTATCTATCTATCTATCTATCTATCAGTTAGGATAGAATCGAACCCTTTAACAATGATCTAGAAGGCTAGATTACTGTCCCTTATACCACTTCATAGTACGTTTGAATGATGCTGTTCCGGATAGAAAATCGATATTGCTATGAGTTGTAAATTCTGTACGGAAAAGCATTCTGACGTAATCCCGTCGACACGTTCACACAAAGTTCACACACACACACACACACACACACACACACACACACACACACACATAGATAGATAGATAGATAGAAAGATAGATAGATGATTTTTCATCAGATGATTGAAATGACACAAAATTACCCGAGCCCAGTCGATTGGGGCTGTTGAATACATCGATTGCGTCTCTGCAGAGGGGTAAAACCCAATCAACGAGTGTCCCACTTATGACATTAAACAATCTGATGGTGAGGCTACAGTAATGCTGGAGCTTAGAGAAATGCAGAGTACCCGTTCATTGCCATCGCTCCCAGGTCCACCCTGACCCAGAGTGGTATCACCAGATAGGGTCCGACCTCTGGGTCAAAAAGAACTATTTGATCATTTAACTGTGTGTGATGTTAAATTGAATTGTTAGTGATACATATCAACATTTGGAATCATTTAAATTAGTTGATTTATGCTAAATTGAATTGTTTGAAATAGAACTGTTTGAACATTTAACTGTGTGTAAACAAATGATGAACGTCTAATTGAATTGTTAGTGATATATAGAAATGCTTGGAACATTTTAACTTTGTTGACTTATGTTTAATTGAATTGTTAGAACCAAATCCTATATATTTAATATATATGTATAAAGAGGATTTGGCATTAAATAACCTACAATGGTTGATATGTCATAAAACACACCCAAACCAAATCCTATATATTTAATATACATGTATAAAGAGGATTTGGCATTAAATAACCTACAATGGTTGATATGCCATAAAACCAAACCAAACAAAATCCTATATATTTAATATACCTGTATAAAGAGGATTTGGCATTAAATAACCTACAATGGTTGATATGCCATAAAACCCAACCAAACCAAATCCTATATATTTAATATATATGTATAAAGAGGATTTGGCATTAAATAACCTACAATGGTTGATATGCCATAAAACCCAACTAAACCAAATCTTCTATATTTAATATATATGTATAAAGAAGATTTTGCATTAAATAACCTACAATGGTGGATAAGCCATAAAACCCAACCAAACCAAATCCGATATATTGAATGTATCTGTATAAAGAGGATTTTGCATTAAATAACCTACAATGCTTGATATGCCATAAAACCTAACCAAACCAAATCCTATATATTTAATATACATGTATAAAGAGGATTTGGCATTAAATAACCTACAATGGTTGATATGCCATAAAACCCAACCAAACCAAATCTTAGGAATTGAGATCAGGGGATGTCAGTGACGTCACGCACCGGAAGCGTGGGGTGAGGGTTTTAGGATTTGAGAAAAAGCAGAGTTGAGTTCCTGCTCTGAAGAAGAAGGTTGACTTTCGGGGCTTGTCGAGGCCAGACCAGTAGTTTGCTGATGGGGCACCGTGCGTTGGTCGGGTTGAGAGCTGACGATGGTGTCTCTCTCTCCTCATGTCGAAAAACTTTTAAACTCAAAAAGGCGAATAAAAGTTTCGTGCCTGAACCAATTTCGTGTTTTCGGATTCCTATATATGTTTATGAACATTTTATGATCATTATGTCTATTTCACATATCCGTATCATGGGTATGTTACACAAATAAACTTACCCATTAGGCTTAAATGGAGATAGGCGATGACATCATGTGGTAATTCAGACAAAGTGGTTGCTCCACTTTACCTCGATACTTACCTTATAATGCTGAGTGTTAAGCAAGGTAGCATCAAGTACCATTTTAAAAGTCTTTGGTATGACTCGACCTGGGATTGAACCCAGGTCTCCCGGGCCATTGGTGAACACTCTAACCATTTGGCCACAGAGCTTATATTAATTTGAATTTATAACCAATTGCGCTATCATGAATAAACCGTAGTCGTCTGACAAGCCGCCTGGTAGCTGTGACGTTCCAGCAAGTATTTACAATATGCATTAGCTGATGAAAATGGCATGATATATAGCGTTAATATAATAATCAATTTGTATTACAGTTTTATTATTTTATATTAAAGTCTGTTTTAATTTGTTAAATATGTTCATCAATTTAGACTAAGTGATTGTTATATACGAAGCTTTTTCTTTGTTAAAGCACACACAGAACTCATCTTGCTTACCGTATCTGCAGTTCCACTCATTTCAGAAACTGTAGAGACACATCATTGGTTTCCTTCAATGACCTGGCAGGAAACGGTGTTTTCAGCCTGATTTGATTGAATGTCAATTTGGACTAAGTTATTACGGTAAATTTCGGCATACGAGTCAATCTTGTAATAAAGTCCACAATAAGATTTTTAGCTCAAATTTTTGGGGTAGACCTCTAGGTATAACCTTGTATAGCAAACATACAGTCGGCTACTGGTTGGCCCAGACTTACTTGATAAGCCAAAATGAAGATTTGCCCAGTCGGCTGAGGCTGTAGGATACACCGACTGCTTCTCTGCAGAGGGGTAAGACCCCCCCCCCCAAACGAGTGTCCTGGATATGACACTAAACAATCTGATGGCGAGGTTCCAGCAATGCTGGAGCTTTGGGGAATGCGGAGTACCCCTTTATTGCCATCGCTCCCCGGTCCACTCTGGCCCAGAGTGGTAGCACCTGATAAAGGTCCTATCTATGGGTTAAATAGAACTAAACGGTGGTTGGCATTTACTTTTTTATACATTTAAACTGCGTATTTATACTGAACTGAATTGTTTAAAACGGAACCGTTTTGACATTAAAACTGCGTCCGAATGCTAAATTGAGTTGCTCGAAATAGAACTGTTTTGACATCTGGCCCGGCATGGTAGCACCTGATAGGGCCCAATCTATGGATTAAATAGAACTAACTGCACACTAGCTTGAAATAGAAATGTTTTTGACAATTAAACCGTACTTACATTTAAACTGCGTGCTTATGCTAAACTGAATAATTTCAAATAAAACTATTTTTTGACATTGAAACTGTATTTACACTAAACTGAATTGTTTGACATGGAACTGTTTTGACATGTAACTGAGTAAACAAAATCTGTACTTATGCGAAACTGAATTAGCTGAATTAGAACTGAATAACTCGAAAAAATGTTTTTCACAATTAAACTGTACTTACATTTAAACAGCGTGCTTATGCTAAACTAAATTATTTGAAATTGAACTGTTTTTGTCAATTAAACTAAGTACTAAGTTTGTATGTATAAAATGTATTTGGCATTAAATAACCTACAATGGTTGATGTGCCATAAAACCAAACCAAACCAAACCAAACCAAAATGACTTAATTCGGCGTTAAATGTCCCCAAAAGGGTTGATATGCCGTAAAACCAACCAACGAACCAACCAACTATCTGTAGAAATCGACCCTAATTCTGTTGAGATTTTTCCACGCTTCAAAAATTGACTCATACTCAAAAATTTATAATATATATATATATATATATATATATATATATATATATATACACGCAGGCACAAACACATATATATACAGTGTGTGGGGAGTTGATTGTCAGCATATTATATTATTCATTTTGCGCATGCACTCTGTTTGTTTACGGTTGTGTCCACGGTGCAACAAACTAAAATCTGCTGAGCACTGTCTGTGAGGAAAACTGTAACATGATATAATTCACCCCTTCAGAAATTTGGAACCTGCATGCTATACTGCTTGGCATCCAGAAGAGTCAGGATTTGAGTGTTAATCTAAGGACGGATTCACATCCATATAGATGAAAACCAATCACCCAGTCGACATCAGGGTGTTTGGGATGGTCACTAGCGATGGTAACATTATTCCTCCATCCCTCTTCCCACAAAGCCTTAGACATAACACTGGGACCTGAAGGAGATAGTGCTACCCTGGATCGAGAAGGTGGATGCTGGAAGTCCCATCGTCTGGCAACAGGAGTCTGTGCAACGCCACACAAGCAGGAGAAGCCATGGTAAGCAGTGATAAAATTCCTACCACCACATCACACTGAACATCTGACCGCCAAGCTCCACATATCGCAATCCCCTTTATTATGTGTGGGGTACGGTTGAGTTAGAAACCAACAAAACGCTGTGTGACACCAAAGAGGAACTGAAGGAAAAGATAACTGCAGCATTTACCAATTTAGACAGTCGGAAAGATTTGCAGGAGATTCCTAAGTCGTTTGGTTGAAGTAAATGGCGAATTATTTGAATAAATTTAATATATTTCTAGATATTTTCATATAATTTGGTAAATATACGAGGATCATTAAATAAGTTTCCAGACTTTTTTCGTATAGGCTCTTTTATTGATAGTATACACATGAAATTCTAGTCCCTTTTGAAGTAATCTCCTCCGGCTGCAATGCACTTGCTGAACCGTTCAGTCATTTCATAAGATGTATAGCAAAAACATACTGAATTTTCAAGAGTCTATGACAATTTTAAATGCCTGTACAAAAAATGTCTGGAAACTTATTGAAGGTACCACGTATCTAATAAAGTAAGAGAGAGAGAGAGAGAGAGAGAGAGAGAGAGAGTTGAAGAGAGAGAATGTGAAAGAGAGAGAGACAGAGAGAGAGAAAGTAGAATAGAGTGAATGAGAGAGACAGACAGACAGACAGACAGAGGGTGATTTAGAGAGAATGAGTGAGAGGGAGTCAATCAAAGAGAGAGATGGAGAGAGAGAGAGTTGAAGAGAGAGAGAATTGAAGAGAGAGAATGAGAAAGAGAGAGAGAGAGAGAGAAAGTAGAATAGAGTGAATAAGAGAGAGAGAGAGAGAGTGATAGAGAGACAGAGACAGAGGGTGATTTAAAGAGAATGAGTGAGAGGGGGTCAATCAAAGAGAGAGAGAGAGAGTTGAAGAGAGAGAGAGAGAGAGAGAAAGAAAGAAAATAGAATAGAGTGAATAAGAGAGAGGGAGTGATTTAGAGAGAATGAGTGAGAGGGAGTAGATCAAAGAGAGAAAGAGAGAGAGTGGAGGAGAGAGAGAGAGAGAGTTAGAGAGAGAGAGAGCAAGGTGGAAAGAGAGAGAGAGAGAGAGTGTGTGTGTGTGTGAGAGAGAGAGAGAGAGAGAGAAAGTGGAATAGAGTGAATAAGTGAGCGAGTGATTTAGTGAGAATAAGTGAGAGGGAGTAAATCGGAGAGAGAGAGAGAGTGAGAGTGAGAGCTGAAGAAAGAGCAGGAGACTTATAGTGATAGTGAAATAGCTTAAGTGAGTATAAATGAGAGTAAGAAAGAGTGAGAGAAAAAGAAAGTGTGGGAGAGAGAGAGAGAGAGAGAGTCATTGAGAAAGAGTAGGAGGGAGAGTGAGAGTGAGAGTAAAAGAGACATTAGAAAATAAAGTGCAAGGGAGTACGGCAGTGAGGAAGTGAGAGGGAGAAAGAGACAGAGAGAGGGAAAAAAAGAAAGAGACATAGAGAGAGAAAGTGTGTGTATGCATAAGAGAGAGAGAGAGAGAGAGAGAGAGAGAGAGAGAGAGAGTAAACGAATGTATGTGTGTGAGGGAGAATTAGAGGGTGTATGCCAGTGAAAAAGAACGAGAGAGAGAGAGAGAGAGAGAGTGTGTGTGTGTGTGTACATGTGTGTGAAAGAGAGAGAGAGAGAGAGAGAGAGTAAACGAATGTATGTGTGTGACGGAGAATTAGAGGGTGTATGCCAGTGAAAAAGAACGAGAGAGAGAGAGAGAGAGAGAGTGTGTGTGTACATGTGTGTGAAAGAGAGAGAGAGAGAGAGAGAGAGAGAGAGAGAGAGAGAGAGACTAGCTACAGAGATTTTACTTAAGCTCATCAAGAAACTTGAGAGAGCCACAACAAAACGAATACATTCCCATCTGTCTGTCTGTCTGTCTTTCATCTCTCCAATTCCGGACTTTAAACAAACAAGAGGAAGCGGCTCTGGGGGGTGGGGCGTGAGGGGGTAAGGGAGGGATACAAGCCTGACTCAAGACGCTGGGTCTGCGAAATAACAAAAGCAAGTGCACCTAGATGTCCATGCCATCGTCGTTAGCTGATGAAAGACAGAGAGAGAGAGAGAGAGAGAGAGAGAGAGAGAGAGAGGATGGGATGGTGGATAGAGTGTATATGTGGAGGGGGTTACCCGAGATATATAACAAGGGTTATAGATGTGTTTTTTTTTTTCCTTTAGCATACACGGGGTTAAAGTAACCGGGCTCCGGTCGTCAAAATTGACATTCAGAGGTGGCTATGGCGATAGAAATACAGAAAGAGTTGAGAAGCCGACATTACCAAAACCTCATTTATAAAATTTGTGTTTGTATATGCACACACACACATACACACACATACATACACACACACACATGCACACACGCTCACACACACACACACACACACACACGCACATACACGCATACGCGCACACACGCCATCATACACATACACATACGCATACGCATACACATACACACACGCACACATATACACGCACACAGACACACACACTCACGCACACATGCATACACATACACATACACACATGCATACACACACACACACGCATACACACACATACACACATACACGCACATGCATACACACACACACACATAAACACCCCCCTCCACAGAGTTCCATCTATCCATCTATCTTGATTTGTTCAAATATGTCGATAAATCTATTAAAATTCTCATGGTTGGTTGGTTGGTTGGTTGGATGGACTTTATGGCATATCAACCCTTGTAGCTTATTAAATACCAAGGAAGCGCCCGTGGTATAATGGTTATCGTCGTAGGAAATGGACACGGCGACACGAGTTCAAATCCTGGACGAGAATGATTGCATTTCACATAGCACTAATACCTTTGGGAAAGGTATGAATCCAATTATTCTCCCTCCAGCAATGAGTAAATAGTAGGGCAGACTGAGCTCTTCAGCCTTGGCGAGGCAATTAGTCTAGGAGAAGGAAAACTCTGAATTCAAACCTGTTAAAACACGCTTAAAAATTGACCTTGTGTCATATCCTGCTTGAGCGGAGGGGTTGGTTAAAAAAAAAAAAAGAAGCTAAATCCTGTTTAAACACGTATATATTTGATTTCCATTGCTTTAACCATTACACCACGAGGACACCTCCAGATGCAGTCAGTGTATTCGACAACACCATCGTACTGGGCTATGAAATTCTCATTCAAATATATATATATACATATATATATATATATATATTTATGAGTAGGTGTGTAGCCGATGATCAGCAAAAACGGCATATGATAGCAAGTGCTCTATGAAAATCTTATTAATAAATAAGTGTTTACATATGTGGATATGTATGCAAACGAACACACACACACACACAAAGATATTTATCCGTTTATCTATCTATCTTGGTCTATTCAATCGATCTATCGATTATAAAAATTGATCGATCTATCGATTATAAAAATGTTTATTTTGTTCGTAAACACACACACACGCGCGCTTGCGCGCGCACGCGCGTTGGTATGTGTGTGTATATAAGTGTGTGTGTGTTTGCATGTGTGTGTCTGTGAATTTCGGTGAGTGTCAAGTTAACCCAGGACATCATAGTAAGAAATTTAGCGTTAATATGTTTAAAATGATCTTCGAGAATAAAGCAAATTCCAGTCTAAATTGCAACGGAATGATAATTTTATGAGATCTGGCAAATTCTCGATATAACAGAGTTGACTAGGAAATGCCATTTAGAATCTTTCACTCCTTCCTTCCTAAATAGAATCATCACAAATTTCTATTACAAAGGGAAAACTGCAGTTTCACGGGTCGTTTAGTATATATATATATGTATATATATAACGAGTGGCAGATGGAAAAAAATAGAACCCACTTGTGGACATGTTTTTGTGCCCATTGTCTAGTTCCGGTTTTTCCCACACGGAAACCTAATCAAGACTGATGTCTGTTAAAGTGGTTAACCTCTCCCCAATGTACCAGCTGTAAGATGTGAATTTCGTAATGGCTCTACCGACAGGCTCTCAAATCCGGCAGATGGCGCTGTGTTTGTAAAACTGGACAAGAGGCCGTGACACTTTCACTCTAATATTAAATGCTATTCCTGACACACACACACACACACACACACACACACACACACACACACACATATATATATATATATATATATATATATATATATATATCAATTCACTAATTAGAACATAATAGTCCTTCACCGCCATTTTTCCAAATCCACTTTGGCCCGAAGTGGTGAGCCAAGTTGGTTGGAGTTGTAGAATACACCGACGGTACCTCTGCAAATGGGTAAGACCTCCTTCCATCAACTAGTATCCCAGATATGACACTAAAAAATCTTATTGTGAAGTTCCAGTCCTGGAGCTTTGGGGAATGTGATGTACTCCTTTATTGCCATTACTCCCAGGTCCACTCTGGCTCGGAGTGATAGCATCTGAGGAGGTCCTATATATGAATTAAATGGATCTGTTTGACATTTAAACTGTGAGCAAACAAATGATATGCTAAACTGAATTGTTAGAAATAGAAGTGTTTGATCATTTAACTGTACGTAAACAAATGACTGACGTTTAATTGAATTGTTAGTGATACATAGCAATACATGGCACCATTTAACTTTGTTGACTTATGCTAAATTGAATTGTTAGAAATAGAACTGATAGTGAAGATACATTTTTACCCTATATAATTAGGGGCTATATAGCTGAGTAGGTTTGAATAGAGACTGTGCCATTACCTCATTCAATAGTGTACCTCAATACATCCATCCATACATACATACATACCTAAATATATATATATATAAGGTGTCTCAATATACATGGGATCCATGTGACTGCTAATAACTCTACTAATAATAACGTTGTGTTCTTTTCTGTCTCAGATTCGAAAACACTATACTATAACAACTATTAATCCTTGACCACAATGCCTTGGACAAGAGAGGAAAAAATATTTTGCATCACTACTTATTTGGAAACAAAATCATTCAAAACTGACTTAAAAAAGATACAACCCATTGATATTATCGTGATTTATTACTGAGACAAGTAACTCAAAAAAAGATTGCATGTCCCGAAAGCTGATATAATAACAATTAAAAAACATTGATTTGATGTCTCTAGCTCAAAGGATACATTTTTTAGAGGAAGAGTTCCAAATGACCACCATTGTTCTGGTCTCAGTAATAAATCATTATCATATTAATGGGTTGCATCTATTTTGAGACACCTTGTACATACATACACTTCTTGTGTAATGCACATTCTTAAGCCGAATCTCTGCTTCATAACCTGAAGCAACTAGCATGAAGCATTGATTTCCACATGAACTCAAATAAAAGAGTGTCCTTATTTTTTAAAATCAAGATGATGCCATCTCCTTATTAAATGGCTAGTCTTTGAAATTACTCTGCAGTTCATATACCTTGGTAGCAATATCTCATCTACTGAAATCGACGTCAAAACACGCACAGGCATAGCATGGATTGCGATTGACATGTTATCGACTACATGGAAATTTGATCTTTCTGGTAAAATGAAATGGATATTCTTGGTTGGTTGTTTGGGTTTTATGACATATCAATCTTTGTAGGTTATTTAACGCCAAATCCATTTTTATGAAAATAGTTCTATTTCAAACAATACAGTTTAGCATGAGTACACAGTTTAATTGTCAAAAACATTTCTATTTCAAGTTATTCAATTTATACAAACAGTTTAAATTCAGTTAATTCAGTTTAGTATAAGTACAGATTTTGCTTACACATAATTAGGGGCTATATAGCTATATAGCCCCTAATTATATAGGGTAAAAATGTATCTTCACTATCAGTTCTATTTCTAACAATTCAATTTAGCATAAGTCAACAAAGTTAAATGGTGCCATGTGAATGTCAAAATATTAAACAAATCAGTTCAGTGTAAGTACAGTTTTAATGTCAAAAACACTTCCATTTCAAACAATTCAGTTTAGCATAAGCACGCATTTTAAACATAAGTACAGTTTAATTGTCACAAACACTTCTATTTCAAGCTATTCAGTTAGGCGAACAGTTCTATTTCAAACTATTTAGTTTAGCATAAGTCTGCAGTTAGTTCTATTTAACCCATAGATTTAGGTGCTATCATTCCGGGCCATAGTGGGCCTGTGAGCGATGTCATTGAAGGGGTACTCCGCATTCCCCAAAGCTCTGGTATTACTGGAACCACAACATCAGATTGTTTAGTGTCATATGCAGGACGATCATTGGGGGAGTCTTACCCCTTTGTAGAGGTGCAGTCAGTGTATTCTACAGTCTGAGCCGACTAGGCAAGGGCATTTTTACAAGCTATAACCTTTTCAGCACTACAGTGTGGTTGCAAAAGGTAAATTCTAATGAAATGCTTTGGGGAAATGTTTTATAGCAACTACAGAAAGATGCTGAACACATCCTGGAAGTAGAACCCCATAAAACCGCAGCTGTACACCCACCAATTTCCCATCTCACAAATCATACAAGTAAGAAGAACAAGACATGTTGAGAACTGCTGATGAAGTTAGAACGAACTTATAAGCGACGTTCTTTTTTGGACGACTACACTTGGCCACACTAGTGTTGGCGGATCTGCAAAAACTTGCATTCATCAGCTCTGTGCGTATACTGAATGCTGTCTAGAGGACTTACCAACAGCTTTAATGATGATAATTTGAGGTTATAATTTGTAAATTGGTAACGACTTTAGATAACCTGACATGGGTTGACATGCCTTAAAATCAACGAACCAGCAAGTCAAAAATTGTTTATTTTCTTTCAACAATTATGTGCAATCTAAATAATACTCTACTAATATCCTTGTTGTCTTTTTAAGTAACTGATGTGGTTGAGTGCACCCTACCCATGATACAAATATGTGTAACGTACATAGACTGTTCATATATAAATAACATAGAATATAGGAATCTCGAAACACGAAAAACACTTACGACTTCTTAGTTCAGGTACGAAACTTTTTATTACCTTTGAGTTTAAAGGTTCTTCAACATAACGAGAGAGATACACATTCTTTCTATTCTGGCTTTTTTTATCTGCCCCCCATTTCGTACAGCGCCCGCAACGCGCAAATTCGCCTGGCCTCTGTGAGCCTCGAAAGTCGACCCTTCTCGTCCGGTGTCTAGTCTCAACTCAACTAACTGACTTTTTCAAAATCCCCCAAATCTACCGCGCGCGCGCTTCCGGTGCATGACGTCATTCCCATCCACTGGTCAACCTTTCTATCGAATTTTTATTTTGACATCTATGAACGACACATCCTCTCCGCGAGCGCGTTAACACCCGCACACAAGTTTGCACCTAACTAACCCATGTGCTGAGCTGAAGGGTTTTCAGCCTAACTAAACCCAAAGGCATGAAACGAAATCCCTCGGCCATTATATTACATGAATAGCAGAGCATTATGAATGTAAGAGTTGTGCCTCGGTAGCTCATGGCGATTATTTTACCAGCTGATACGAGCTTTAAATTTTCTCTTTTTATTTCTTTCGATCTTTCTTTATTTTCGTAACTGACCATGTTTTTAGATTTTTCTCTTTTCTTCTTAATCTATGAGCTAACGTATTGATGTGGAAGTGGTAAAGCATTGAGGTTTTCGGCGTGAGTGCATTTCTCGAATCCTTTCGTCGCCATTGATGTGGACCCAAATTTGGGGACCACGGAAGGAAAACATAAACACGGTTTAGAAGTAAGAAAGATATATTAACAAAAGGTTACGACGGATAATGCAAAGGTAAGTGGAGCTTACAATCCGGTGGTGTCAAATATTGGTAGTCATATTACTAGTACCCCTGAACTACTACGGTATTAGGATACTACTACCTAGTAATATAGTGCAGGAAGAATCCATGATGCAGATAAGTTTCGGTCTCACAACAGTAACTGTAGCACAAAGAAAACGACACCTAACAGCGAGGCCTGAAGTAGAGCAATACACTTAAAATGCTTTATTAACAATATTCAGTTCTTTTAACAGAAGGCTCATTTTGTGGGTCTACCACGCGTTGAACGTCATATTTTCATCCTCCAAATTAATTTATTATTTAATTATTTATCCTCCATATTAAGTTATTAACTGCTCCTGAGATTTTTTACTCCTCCCTCAATAGAAGCATCGGTATCATGATGGATGGTTGTTAATTATGAAAAGCTAATTAAAATCCTTCACTTCTTACTAAATAGTAGCACCAATATAATCATGGACAGCTATTAACTATGAATTTATTTGTCGCTGCCTTCCACCAGACAGGACTTGACACAAGGTCAAAAGCCCGAAGGCCGATTAAAGTGGGGATAAAGAGGAGGAGAAGGTCGGGAACGAGCCGAGACTCGAACCCTGCTGGTCTGTGCTACTCATCGACCCACTCAGTGCAATGTGGGTCTAAGGTGCCAAGCAGTTTCACGAATCCAAATGTGGATCCGGGCACGTATGCTGGGTTATAGATTGAACTAGACAGCAAGGTCTAGTGCTATACATAGGGGACAAAAGTTGCAGCTCGTCCAGCCGAAGGTGGCCCACTCGAAGCAGGGGACCTTTCGGTTTCGATTCTGCCATTGGTTTCGATACCCCATCCGGCACGAATGCCAGACGACCCAACAAAAGCCAGCTATTAACTATGAAGCGTTAATTAGAATCGTTCGTTCCTTACCAATAAGTATCAATATCATCATGGACCATCATTAATAATAAAATGCCAATTAAAATCCTTCCCTCTTTAATTGCCCTGGAGAATACACCGACTACACTTCTGCAGACTGGTAAGACGTCCCCAAAGTGTCCTGCTAATGACACTAAACAATCTGATGGTGAGGTTCCAGTAATGCTGGAGCTTTGGGGAATGCAGAGTAGCCCTTCTTTGCCATCGCTTCCTGGTCCACTCTGGCCTGCAGTGGTAGCCCTGATAAGAGTACTATCTATGGGTTAAATAGAACTAAACCGTGGTTTCTTGAGTTTACTGTTTTTTTGTATTTAAACTGCGTATTTATGCTAAACTGAATTGCTTAAAATAGAACTGCTTTGACATCTAAACTGTGTAATCATGCTAAAATGAATTATCTGAAATAAAACTGTTTTGACATTAACTCTGTGTATTGCCCAGTGAACTGGGGCGGTAGAATACACTGACTGCACCTCTGCAGAGGGGTAAGACTCCCCAACCAATGTCCTGCATATTACACTAAAAAAATCTGATGGTGAGGCTCCAGTGATGCTGGGGCTTTGGAGAATGTGGAGTATCCTTTTATTGCCATTGCTCCCATGTCCACTCTGACCCGGAATGGAAGCACCTGATAGAGCCCTATCTATGAATTAAATAGAACTAACTGCATACTTATGCTAAACTGAATTGTTTGGATTAGAACTGTTTGACTAAACTGAATAGATTGAAAATGAAATGTTTTTGACAATTAAACTGTCCACTTACATTAAAACTGCGTACTTATGCTAAATTGAATTGTTTGAAATGGAACTGTTTTCGACATTGAAACTCTATTAACGCAAAACTGAATTGTTTAATATAGAACTGTTTTGGCATTTACCTGTGTGTAAATAAAATCTATACTAAACTGAATTAGCTGAATTATAACTGTCTGAATAAATTAAATATAACATAATGATTTGACATAAAAGATAGCAGTTAACTTCATATCTCCCTAAACATAAGCACCAATATCATCATGAACTGCAGTTCAATGTCAAAATAGTTCTATTTCAAACAATTCAGTTTAGCATAAGCACGCAGTTTAGTTAAATTTAACCCATAGATAAGACCCTATCAGGTACTACCACTCCAGACCAGAGTGGATCTGGGACCGATGGCAATAAAGGGGGACGCTGCATTCCCAAAAGCTCCAGCATTACTGGAGCCTCACCATCAGATTGTTTAGTGTCATATTTAGGACAATCGTTGGGGGAGTCTTACTCCTCTGCAGAGATGCAGTCGGTGTATTCTACAGCCACAGCCGAAGGGGCCAATATAGGTTAGGTTTTATGGCATATCAACCATTGTAGGTTATCTAATGCTAACCCCTATATATATATATATATATATATATATATATATTATAACAGTGTTGGTTGTGACTAAATCACTTTGTGGGTTTGTGTCGAACTAAGTGCAATATAATATGGAGAGTGCTCAAAATCTAGGATAGTGCTATTATATAGTAATGATAAATAAATATGTATTAGGAATATATATTTAATTCATGGAATTTAGACTGCGACCCCTGGGTTTCATGGAGTTTTTTTTGCAAAACAACAATCATCAGGCTGTTAAGAAAAAAAAAGTTTCTTTTCTTAACTGCCTGATGATTGTTGTTTTGCAAAAAAAAAACTCTATGAAACCCAGGGGTCGCAGTCTAAATTCTATGAACTGAATATACATATCAAATATATATCTATTTATAATTATTAAATATTATTATTAAATAGTTTGTAGGTAACATTTTTAAACGAGTCAGACTTCATTTGCTTGTACAATTTAATTATCATATTTACCGACCCCTCCGTTCGGGCAAGATATGACACAAAGTCAATTTTTGAGCGGAGTTTAACAGGTTTCAATTCAGAGTTTTCCTTCTCTTAGACTAGTTGCCTCACCAAGGCTGAAGAACCCAGACTGTCCTACTATTTACCCATAGCTGGGGGGAGAATAATTGGATTCATACCTTTCCCAAAGGTATTAGTGCTTTGTGAAATGCAATTAGCCTCGTCCAGAATTTGAACTCGTGGCGCCGTGTTTATTTCCTACTACGATAACCATTAAACAACAGACACCTCCTTTTTTCTCTCCACTCGGGCGGGATATGACACAAGGTCAATTTTTAAGCGGAGTTTAACAGGTTTGAATTTAGAGTTTTCCTTCTCTTAGACTAGTTGCCTCACCAAGGCTGAAGAACCCAGACTGTCCTACTATTTACCCATAACTGGAGGGAGAATAATTGGATTCATACCTTTCCCAAAGGTATTAGTGCTATGTGAAATGCTATAAGTCTCGTCCAGGATTTGAACTCGTGTCGCCGTGTCCATTTTCTACGACAATAACCATTACACCACGGACAGCTCCAATTTAATTGTTAAAAATGATTTTTATGGCAAAGGTTTTTTGATAAATTTACTTTTTAAATGAAGTTGAATTAATTTGTTTGAACCCATTTAAATAGATTGAAGTATTGCACACAGTTATAGGGTCGTTCTCCGATAAGTATAGTCACGGGCTCAGATTTGGGGTTTTGTAAGTTATGGAGTAAAATGAATCCATTGCCTTCATTTTCAACAAACCAGTCACTGTAATAAAGGATGTCTTCATGGATTGCAATGCCCATGGGTATCTACAAAAAATGTGACAGAGAGAATATAAAATTGAATTTTACACATCTGGCTTTATGTTGTATATTGACCTCCGACCCCGCCAAACATGCTATTCCAGAGACGGCGGAAGTGCATATTCCATTGGCGTGGGCGAGCTGGGCTGACAATATGGGACAGGGTTAAAATCCCACGGTACACTCACAGACTGATGCACCAGAAGAGAGTGACCTGTGAACTGCATGACAGTTATTTCCGCTTGATGACAATCAAACATGCCATTTCAAAGACGGCAGAAGTGACACAGTCCGATGGCCAGTTATGGGGAGATATTGAGTGGGCGATTGAACTATTATATAACTCGGTGAAGACAGGAAGTCAGTTAGTTTTGGAGACCAGACCCGTGGGTAACAAGATGCGGTAGAGGAAGCCAGCACCCAGCAGAGTGGGCCCCGGTCCTCCGGTTGAGCCACCCTGGAGAATGGAAAAGAAACCCTGATGGCCATAAGAGTGGGGAGGTCAATATGTTGCAGTTCTGTTCGGTCTCCAACTCCCTCTCAAACACAACCCTTTCAATAAAGTGAGAGGTATATTTTTTTAAAAGAAGTCTTCGCTCGTCTTTTTTCATTGCGTCAATATGTATTCTGCATGTATATGTGTATATATGCATATTTATTATGTGGCTATACAACATTTAAAGCGATTTAATTTTTTGAAATTTCAGCCTAATAGATCTTATATATCCTGTAGCTGAGCTTACAAAATTCACAAAAAAAAAACAAAAAAAAAAATCAAACATAAAATATATTTAAACTTTGCTCCAAGGCGCAGACATCATGTTTTAAGTTATCCATTAAAAAGAAAGAATGCTTTATATTAAACCTTTGATTATTAGTGAGTGATGTCTTTTCCTTGAGCTTGAAATATTGAGTTTATTGTCCATTGTAAAATATTGAGATTATGGTATGCAGAAACTTAACACTCAGTCTAAAATAACTTAGGATCTCTTATAGTAAAATGGTTCTCATTCTAAAATATGGGGTGGTGTCATCGCGGTGTAATGGTTAAAGCGATGGATTGCGGAATCGTGGTAAGCGAGTTTGTACTCCAGTCGTGCTATTACGTTCACTTTCGGGCAAATACCCTTGGGAAAGGTATGAACCTCCTTATCCTCCCAGCTATGGGTTAAATAGTACCACGATTGTTCTTCTAGGAGAATGGTTTTGGCATTAAATAACCTACAAAGGTTGATATGCCATTAAACAAAGAAACCAAACCAAACTAAAATATTGGTTTTATGGTCCATTGTAAAATATTGAGCTTGTGGTATGCAGAAACTTAACACTCAGTCTAAAATAACTTAGGATCTATTATAGTAAAATGGTTCTCATTCTAAAATATTGGTTTTATGGTCTTTACAATTCAATTTTGGCTCACTGTGAAATAATTTCAAGGATTGTTATTCAACCTTAATAATTGTATTCAACATTACACATTTGTTAGCTCACAGTTAAATGGTTTCAAGTATTCCTATGTCACAATAACAATTCAAATCAACAATCATTTGTTCGTACTTAGTTCTATTGACCACTAGATAGGACCTTATCAGGTTCTACCACTCCTGGTCAGAGCGGACCTTGGAATAAATGCAATGAAGGCATACTTTACATTTCCCAAAACTTGAGCCTCACCATCAGAGGGCTTTATGTCATATCTTGGACACCTGTTGGTGGAAGGATCTTACCCCTGTGCAGGGATAGTAAGTAAAGTTTGTGACCATAATCGAGGGTAACCCGAAGGCTCCCCTTTCGATAGCTACTACACCAATGTGTAGGGGAGGGCGATACTCCTTTCCCTGGATTTCTCCACTTTACCTTTGATCCATACCTTATAATGCAGAGTGTTAAGCAAAGAGGCATCAAGTACCATTTTTAAAGTCTTTGGTATGACTCGACCTGGGATTGAATCCAGGTCTCCCGGGTTATTGGCGAACACTCTAACCATAATGCCAATGTCCGGTGCCCGAGGAACACTGAATTCATATATATTTTACCACAACCAAATGCATTACAATTATAAATTAGATGAAATGTATGACAAACATTTGATTTAAAGAAACATACTTCCCACAGATCCAAATAAAAAAATAAAACTTATCATATAATAAATTTAAAACCTCTAACTTTGTCAATAATGATAATTCCTCTCCCTCTATTGGAGTTTTACAAAAAATAACGTTATATATCAATTTAAATGTTCTTTGGGAGATTGTATCTTTGAAAGCAACAATATATACGTTGATTTAACCTCAACTACCCATTCGAGAATACTTACAATGCCTCTTTCTGATTACAGTTCCATAGCATAACATCTACAAAAAACATTCATGCCCGACAAGTGTATTTTGAAAAATTCTTACTGAAAACACAACAATATTAGAACAACAAAATAACAACCAAAAACTACAGATTCTGAAGGCACTGCATATTAAAAATATAAAACCCAAACTTAACAGAATTAATTTTGAAACCAATGCTAATGTACTTAAATGTCTTTAGATACTGACGCTATTTATAGAAACAAATTTGAAAAGTAAACGCTATACAATAGTTCAATTTCTTTGTTTTTAATGACATATCAACTCTTTTTAGGTTATTTAATGCCAAAGCCATTCTCTTAGAACAACAGTAGTGGTACTTTTTAACCCATAGCTGGGAGTATAATGGTGTTTATACCTTTCCCAAGGGTATTTGCCCGAAAGTGAACGTAATAGCGCGACTGGAGTACGAACTTGCGTACTACGATTCCGCAGTCCATCGCTTTAACCATTACACCATGAGGACACACCCGTTCACAACAGTTCAAACGCTCATTCTTACAAATTTGTAATGTACATACAAAAAGTTACATCACATTTGTAAGACATCCTCCCTTGATGATGGCCCAAGGTAGGGCAGAAAGTACTTGGTAACTGAGTAATTATGGAAGGTTTATCAACCAATTCCTGCCGAATATCATAAGATTGATTCGGCAATTCGAAAGGATTAACATAAAAATATGTAGACAAAAAATGTCATTTATGTTCAATGAAATATATGTATATATAAATATATTCTTTCTTCTGAAATGGCTCAGAATCGGTGTTCTTTACGGAGGGAATGCAGTGGTTTCATGGGTCACCTAGTGTATATATATATATATATATATATATATATATATATGGCCAACTTGCAGAGATGTTTTCGTACCCATTGTCTAGTTCCGGTTTTTCGCACACGGAAACCTAATTAAGACTGATGTCTGTTTAAGTGGTTACCCTACCCACCTTGAACCATCTGCGAGATGCGAATTTCGTAATGATTCTACCGACTGGTTCTTTAATCCGGCAGATGGCGCTGTGTTTGTTAAACTGGACAAGAGGCCGTGACATTTTCACTCTAATATTAAATGCTATTCCTGACAAACACACATACACTCACACAGACACACGCGTATATATATATATATATATATAAGTATACTCAAGGGTGAATCTAAAGTTTATTTTATAATTCTATTACGAATAGTTTGCGATGTGTCTATCATCTGACCGTTGCTGTTCAAGCTGTGGTTAGTACCCCATATTGTTGACAGTGTCATATACTTTTTGTGTTTGAACTGGGTCATAACACCGCGGAAGTAAGCAAAAAAAATTGTGATACGTGAAGATGTTGTTGGTCACTGTTCAGAAACCAGATGGTTGAAAAAAATTCGCTTGGATTGCAAGAACTTCGACGATCAGGCAATGTCAGTTAAGCTTAGAACTGAGGATACCTTGGCCAGAGAGAGTATCAGGCAAGTTTGGTATCTCACAGTGTAGTGTAATTTGTCACGTTTACATCAGAAACTGCCGAATTTTGTCTCACGCTACAAAAATATTGCAAAACTTTTGACTCACCCTCCTAGATATACAAAGTGTGTCTGAAAAGTAACAGGTTTGTTATCACAAACTATTTAAATTCCAAACAACAAACTATAGGGTTTCTCCATTAAAGTAATACTCCACGCGTCTAATTCACTTTCTCATCCTTCTCTGTCACGCTTCTATGCACTGCTGGAAGAATTCTTCTGGGATATCTCTCAGCTCCGTTACCTGCACTCCTTCAGAACGGGTCTCCTTGATCCCCTTGAACTTGTTGAAAAGAAAAAAAAAGTCACAGAGGGCTGGGTCAGGGGAAAAGGGAATCTGTTCAAGCATGACGATATTCTTCTCAGCCAAGAGCTGCTGGACGCTTAGCACTCCAAGTTTCATCCACTTAACTCTAACTTTGACGCCCAAATCTTCGGTGTTAATCTTCTAAATACTGTTCTTTCTTATGGCCAGCAGAATTGCGAAGAGTCAACCAACGATCTCTACACACTAGTTGCCTTACCCGCTAAACATTGACCATAGTCCTGCTCCTAGAATCATGTTCACCTCCTGGCGGCCTTCTTTGAAACCTCTCAAAAACACGTGTGCGCGAAATAGTGCCATCTTCATACACTTGCTGATGCATTTCAAGTGCTTCTGACAAAGTTTCCCTCCACAGGACGAAAAATCTCAGATTTATCTATTCCTCGGTGATTAGTCCTGAACAAACCCGACAAAGCGGATATTTCAATAAAAGCAATCGTTGCGGAAGGCTAAGATTACTGGTATATACTCCTAAGATATTTATAAATAAGTTGGCCACCCGTAGTCCAGAATAACCCGAAGGCTCCTTTTCAGTAGCTACTATTCCTCCAATTACCCTTGATCTGTACCTTATAACGCTGAGTGTTAAGTTAGAAGGCACCAAATAGCATTTTTTGAATCTTTGGTATGACCCTATTTTGGATAGAACCCCGGTGTCCCGGACCAGGAGTGAACAGTTTAATCATTGTGACAGTCGATGATATATATATTTCATTAAATGATAAAGACAAATTTTGTCTGTATAATTTATTTTAGATCTTTTCAAGTTTTCTGATAAGTGTCTTAGTTTCAGGTTGGAACTGGTGGATGAATTTCCCAAAATTGTCCATTGAAAGGAAGTAAAACGGGATTTCTTCTAAGCAGTGGTTGTTTCAGTACTACTGTTTATTGCACCATCTAGACGCTGACGAAACGCATGGGAAAATGCTTGATGTTAACTAAACAAGAATACTCCCTTCTGTTTTGAAGAAACTCGGGAAGAAACGCCCTGAAAAACAGCCGATGTACGGCCTCCTACTTCCCATCTCACAAACTATCCAAGTAAAAAAAAAATCAGGACACTACTGGTGAAGTAAGGACAAACTCATAAGCGACGTTTTCTTATTGACCCCAAAAACATAGACACGCCAGTGTTCGGCGTCCAGCAAGGACTTACAGATATTAACTCTGTGCGGACACTAGATGCAGTCTAGAAGACCTCCTAAGAGCGATGGATGTGGGGACGATAACGAAAAAGGTTAAGGAACTCCGTGTTACCAGCATAAATTAGTATTCATGAGGACGTGACGAACAGGAAAAATATACGGCATCTTATGGTGATATTTGTTTGTTTGTTTGGTTGGTTGGGTTTTATGGCATATCAACCTTTTTATCTTATTTAATCCATTTTTATGTAAATAATCAGTTCTATTTTAAATAATTCAGTTTAGCATGAGTACACAGTTTAATTGTCAAAAACATTTCTATTTCAAGCTATTCAGTTTATTCAAACAGTTTTAATTCAGCTAATTCAGTTTAGTACTAATTTTTTTACACAGTAGAATATCAAAACAGTTCTATATATAACGATTCAGTTTAGTGTAAGTACAGTTTCAATGTAAAAAAAAACAGTTCAATTTCAAACAATTCAGTTTAGCATAAACATCCAGTTTGAATGTAAGTACCGTTTAATTATGAAAAACATTTTATCTTCCAGCTATTCAGTCTAATCATGCAGTTCTAATTCAGCTAATTTTGTTCAGTATAAGTACAAATTCTCTTTACACACAGTTAAATTTCAAAACAGTTCAATATTAAATAATTCAGTTTAGCATAAGCTCTCAGTTTAAATGTAAGTACGGTTTAATTGTCAAGAATATTTCTATTTCAAGCTATTTAGTTTCGTCGAACAATTCAGTTTAGCAGAAGTATGCCGTTAGTTCTAATTAACCCATAGATAGGACACCATCAGGTGCTACCACTCCGGGTCAGAGTGGACCTGGGAGCAATGGCAATGAAGGGGTGCTCCGTATTCCCCAAAGCCCCAGCACTGCTGGAACCTCACCATCAGATTGTTTAGTGTCATATCCAAGACACGGTGCAGTTAGTGTATTCAACAGCCCCAGCCGACTGGGCAAATCTTATGGTGAGGGCCCACTCTTTGAGTTTGGGGAATGTGTGGTACCCCTCATTACTCTTGGGTACCCTCTGACACAAAATGGTTGCACCTGTTTGTGTCCTATCTTTGGGTCAAAAATGGGCTGTTTAATTTTTTGCTAGGGGTTTGAAACAATGCAGCTGTGTGCAAGTTGTTCGTATTCGATAGGAATAATTGATAAATAGGTATACTAGTGTTAAATTGCAATATTTGAAACCATTGAACTGTGTGTAAGCGGATGATTTAAATCTAGAAAAATTAAACGTGTTTGATTGGAATGCTTGAAACCATTTAACAGTGTGCAAACAAATCATCAATTTTAAAGAGAATTTTTGTATTTGATAGCAATACTTTAAACCATTTAACTATGTACAAACAAATGAGCTCTCGTTCATTTAAAAAGAAAGTAAAGAACAAACCATTCGCTTACAAATCATTTAAACACACGCACACACACGTATATATATATGTATATATACGTGGTTCCTTCAATAAGTTTCAAGACTTTTTGTACAGGTATTTAAATTTGTCGTAGACTCTTGAAAATTCACTATGATATTGTTATACATCTTATGAGATGACTGACCAATTTATATGATTTAAAGGTTCAAATCAACAGCTACAGCAGGAATTGGAATATACCCTACTAAAGCCTGATTGTCACAGCTGGTGAATTTCAAAAATACAATCTGACACGTTAGAAGAACAATATGCAATAAAATTCTGTTTTAGACTTGGAAAACATGTCACAGAAACGTTTGGAATGCTTCAGACTGCTTTTGGAGCATCTTGCATGAATCGAACATCAGTTTTTGAGTGGCATAAGAGCTTCAAGGAAGGCAGGGAGTCTGTGAGGGATAATGAGAGGCGTGTGAGGAGTAAAGGAAGTCAATGCACCAGAGCTGACTGGCCAAAGGGTTAGGGTTAGGGTTACTATGTTGAGGTTTTAAGGGAGTTCAAGAAGAGATTTCGTCGGAAGAGGCCAGCACTCTTCAAATCGGGTCAGTGCCATTTCCACCAGAACAATGCACCAGTCCACAACTCCATCCTTGTCACAGACTATTTGAGCAAGATGGGCATCAAGACAGTTCCTCAGCCTCCCTATAGTCGAGACCTTGCTCCCTGTGACTTTTGCTTATTCCCTAAGCTCAGAGGCTGTCGTTATGAGACAATTGAAGAGATGAAAGAGGCTCTGACGAAGGTCATTGACACGCTTACACAAGATGACTTTGGTGGGGCCTTCCAGAAGTTGTTGGAATGGTACAACAAGTGTATTACAGCCGGAGGAGATTACTTGGAAGGGGACTACAGTTTCATGTGTGTACTATTAATAAAAGTGCCCATACGAAAAAAGTCTGAAAACTTATTTAATGATCCTCGTATTTATATATATATATACATATACATCATCATCATTATCATCATCATTTCGTGCCGCTAGAACGGATATCCTTGACCCTCTCTCGCCACTTTTCCCTATTTTTCATCGCCTCTGGCAGGTCTTCAGGGCTACATCCCGTATCCTCACATAGCTGCTGTATGTACGTTCGAGCTGGTCATCGTACTTTTGCCCAGCCATATGTGGGGGTCCATAGGAGTACATCACTTATGAGCTCATCTCTGCTGCTCCAGCAGTGTCCTGCAAGTCTGGTTCGCCTAACTTTGATAGTTTTCGTGATGGGAGGCCGGTGGCCGTATAGTTGGTGCCTTGTGGGGTGTTGTCGCCAGGACTTGTTCAATATTGCTTTCAACATTCTTGTGTAACTGCCGTCTAGCTTCTCCTCCAGCCGTTTTGTTTGCGTCCAAGTAGTGCATCCATACAGAAGTATCGATACGACCGCTGCCTGGAAGAAACTGCGTTTCGTTTTATCGGTCAGGTCTGATTTCCATTTGATCGATAGCCAATCGATAGCTGTCCATGCCTTCGTTAGCCGCGTGTCGATGTCTTTTTCGGTTGATGAGACACTGCTTCCTAGGTAGGGGAATTTGTCTACTAGTTTCAGAGGGGTTCGTCTTGTATGGTAATGTCGCCTGTTTGATTATAGCATATATATTCAGTTTTGTGTGCATTGACATGGAGGCTAATGCTTGCGGCGGCTCGTTCCAAAATATGCAGTAGTGTTTCGGCTTGGTTAGGTGTATTTGCCAGTATCGCAATGTCATCGGCGTGGTCGGCGTTACTCTTTTTCAACCTCGAATTAAACGTGTGGAGTCATCAGATGAGACGAAGAGTATAATGATATCCTTCGCCGAAATAAATTCATAATGACAATTTCAACAGGTTTTTTTCTAATTCCCTTATATACACATTTGTATATGGAAGAAAATATCGAGAAAAATATCGAGAAAAATTGAAAAACAAGGAGATCCAAAGAGAAGGATCTAATGTAAAGAAAATCAACGTTTTAACGTTTCTGTTCTAAGGAACCATCATCAGAAAATAGAAAGGATGAGATCAAGTGATGTTAGATTAAAAATCCATCGGTGATCAAACGTCACCTGACCTCATCCTTTCTATATTCTGATGATGGTTCCTTAGAACCGAAACGTTAGAACGTTTTCTTTTACATTAAATTCTTCTCTTTGGATCTCCTTCTTTTTAAATTTTCTCCCTCTCTCTATATGAATTCATATATATATATATATATAGATAGATAGATGCTGGTGTGTGTGTTTGTGTGTGTAAATAAACGTAATTTGGCATGAAATAACGCTCAAGCGTTGATGTGCCATTAAAGGAAGCGAGACGACATTAGTTTGAGTAGCACAGGTTCAGTCTGCTAACCTTCTTTCTCTTACTAAGTAAAGACCTCTCAACAGAGATCATTGTTTGTTGGTGACTTGTTGGGTTTCATCGGAGCTGCTTTTGTCGTTATGAGTTGAAAGAACAGACCCAACGTCGACTAAGGTCATTGAAAATATGGATTTAGAAATGCTTTGTCAAAGAGATATTTCATTGTAATACAGTTTACAAGTTGAACTTAATGAATCAGAAATACATAATGGAAAAGAATACATTGAGACTCTTTAGACGATATATATATATATATATATTAATTTGTTCTACGTCCCACCACCGGACAAGTACGGCACAAGGCCTTTTTAAAAGTGGGTCAGGATGCAGGGCCGCAGCCTACACGTGTCCAGCAAAATCCAAAAGTACCTTCGGCTCCGTCGGCATTCCCCCAATAGGGGCGCCTCAGACGCCAGGAAATAAAACAGCAAACAATTGGTAAAACAATTGTTTATAAATAACGATATATTTTCTTAATTTGGACGATATATTTTCTAAATATATCAACCTTTGTAGGTTATTTAATGCCAAATCCATTTTTATACAAATAAACAGTTCCATCTCGAACAATTCAGTTTAGTGTTAGTACAGTTTCAATGTCAAAAACAGTTCTATTTTAAACAATTCAGTTTAGCATAAGTACGTAGTTTATATGTCAAAATAGTTATATTTCAAGCAATTCAGTTTAACATAAGTACGCAGTTTACATGTCAAAACAGTTCTATTTCAAGTAATTCAGTTTAGCATCAGTACGCAGTTTAGTTCTATTTGACCCATAGATAGGACTCTCTCAGGTACCACCACTCCGGGCCACTGTGGATCAAGGACCGATGGCAATGAAGGAGTACTGCGCATTACCCAAAGCTAGGAATTGCTTCAACATCAGATTATTTAATGTCATAATCAGGACACACGTTAGGTGGGTTTTTACCTCTCTGCAGAGATGCAGTCGGTGTATTCTACATCCCTAGCTGACTGGGCAATGATCAGAAGTAATAGGACCAATGAAGTTCCCATGTATGGGTAATTTTTGGACAATGATTCTATTTTACTCAAAGATGGAACTTTAACAGATTGCACCACTCCGAATCCGGGTGGACCTGAGAGTAATTGAAATGAAGGGATGACTCCATATTCTCCTGATCGTTCGAACTGTAGCCTCACCGTCAGATGCAGTTTGATGTAGTACCTAGGACACCATTTTTAGGTGGAGTTTTACCCATTTGCAGGGCATCATCTTTGAAAGAGTGCATAGACATATTGTCCTCGTGGTATAGTGGCTAACGTGTTGAAATGCGATATCTTAGTAAGAGAGATCGAAATCCAGTCACGTTATTATGTTCACTTTGGGAATAATACCCTTAAATACTATCACAACTCTTCTTCAACGTGGATGGCTTTGGCATTTATAAAACCATTACGGTTGAGATGCCATTAAAACAAAAAATCCAAACCAAACCTAACCAAACCTAACCAAGAAAGTATTCTGCGTGTGATTTTTCGGAATGGTGTCCTTATCTTTATTGTTATTACTTGTTGCAAAACGTTTCAGCCGCCGTATCCCCCGGCCTTCCGCAGGTGTCCCTTGTTTATCTAGGCATAGAAATGGTTCAACTTAGGAAATCATTTTTACAGTTTGACTGTTGATCAAACGAGAAATATGTTGATGTTATTCAAATAATGACGAAATTATTTTCT
This sequence comes from Sepioteuthis lessoniana, assembly GCA_963585895.1. NCBI lineage: Eukaryota > Metazoa > Mollusca > Cephalopoda > Myopsida > Loliginidae > Sepioteuthis > Sepioteuthis lessoniana. Next base: position 73,025 of record CAUZXS010006102.1, read on the forward strand.
CGCGGAGGATACAGCAGCCGAAACGTTATGAGGACAACAGTCGGAAAAATCACACGCAAAACATTGAACATCAAGCCTCATCTCAATAATTCAGACAGAAAACAAGAAAGTTTAGTGTGAATATCCGTTGTGATGTTAATTTATACTGGAAAAATATAAAAGTATGATGATAGAGTCAACAATTTTTACATTACAGATTATATATGTTACATACTGACCTTTGGCAGCCCTTTTAGTTACAGATTTCATAGGCAGAATGAGTCTATGTGGACAGGCGTACAGCGGAAACGGGTCGCGTGAGATGGGAACTAGAAGGAAAACCCGCGGGCGTTACGAATATCATACTTGGTGGGTCAAAATGATCTGACACTTTTTTTTAGGTTTAATAAACGCAAATTAGCATGCATAATAAAAAAAAAGTGTTTTTATTTTCCAAATTTACATAAGATGGCATTAAATGACCCCTCGTGGTTGATATGCCGTAAAACAAAACAAAAAAAAATGGACTGGACAGGCCAGTATCGCGTTTTCATTGTGAAAATTAATATCATAATCAGGACACCCGTTTGGTGGGTTTTACCTCTCTGCAGAGATGCAGTCGGTGTTTTCTACATCCCCAGATCAGAAGTGATAGGACCAATGAAGTTCCCATGTATGGGTAATTTTCACAATGATTCAAGAAGGAGTCAGTAACTGCAAAGCAAAGAGCATTCCGTGTGCTCTTTGGGCTTGGTAGATATGATCCCGTACCTACTCGAAACACGATTTTATTATGGGTTACACACTTTAAAGCAACTGGATCAGCATTAAAACGTAATTGTTGTCTTTCTATATCCGTAGAACGATCTGCCGAGTAATTGGACGACTTTCACGAACGTCTTTGTCAGTTTGTTGACAATAACGGCAAACATTTGACGGATGTAATTTTTTAAATGAATTAAAACAAAATGACATCATATGTATATTTGGAAAATTAAACCATTTTTTTCATTATTGATTCTAATTTCATCATCATCATCATCATCATATCGCGCTGGTAGCACGGATATCCCTGACCCTCTCTCGCCACTCCTCCCTATCGTTCATCGCCCTAGGTAGGTCTTCAGGACAACATCCCGTATCCTCACATAGCTGCTGAATGTACGTTCGTGCTGGTCGTCCTGCTTTTGCGCTGCCATGTGTGGGGATCCATAAGAGTACATCTCTTATGAGTTCATCTCTGCTTCTCCAGCAGTGTCCTGCATGTCTGGTTCGTCTAACTTGAATAGTTTTCGTGATAGGGGGCAGGTGGCCGTACAGTTTGTGTCTTGTGGGGTGTTGCTGCCAGGACTTGTTCAGGATTGCACGCAGCATTCTTGTGTAATTGCCGTCTAGCTTCTTCTCCAGCCGTTTTGTTAGTGTCCATGTAGTGCATCCATATAGCAGTATCGATGTGACCGCTGCCTGGAAAAAATCAGACCTAACCGATAAAATGAAACGCAGATTTGCTTTTATCAAAACTACAAATATCTCTGATCATTTTGACACACTCTGTATAAGCACACTATTTCAACCCCCACAGGACAGGCGGTCAATCAGGAGAAGCGGGCAGTCAAAGCAGAAGCCGCCTTTGGCATGGCTGGTTGGGTAGTGGCTCCGCCTGAGAAGCAGAAGTAAGGCTCCGAATGTGTATCTCCACATGATAGCAACCCTTCGTCTCTTTCTCTCTCTCTCTCTCTGTTGTTTGCAACATTTCGATCCTTTCGTAAATAAACATAAAATCATATTTTTATAAACAAATATATCGTCTCTTTATTATTATGATGTACAACATATATTGAATCGAGTCAAATAATTTCTTTTAGAATAAAATACAATTTATTTGTCACAATTTTTTAGATGATTTTTATCCTCATGTTCACGGATTATTCATTGTTATATTTCCAAAGTTTCAGCCGATACGTCATTCGGCCTTCTTCAGGTATTTTCATTTCGAACTCAGGATCCCACACAGAATTTCGAACCGAACCGTTTATTTAATCCATATGATTCATTCATGAATAATTTAACAATCAATAATATCTTTATCAGGTGTCCGTGGTGTAATGGTTATCGTCGTAGGAAATGAACACGGCGACACGAGTTCAAATCCTGGGCAAGACTGATTGCATTTCATATAGCACTAATACCCTTGGGAAAGGTATGAATCCAATTATTCTCCCTCCAGCTATGGGTAAATAGTAGGACAGATTGGGTTCTTCAGCTTTGGTGAGGCAACTAGTCAAGGAGAAGGAAAACTCTGAATTGAAACTTGTTAAACTCCGCTTAAAAATTTGACCTTGTGTCATATCCTGCCCGAGCGGAGGGGTTGGGTAAATATGGATATTATCTTCATCATTATGTGGAATCACCTCTTACCATTTATCAAATAGCTTGTTAATTTCTCTCAAGTAAAATTCAGCTGGTTTCTAAATCAAGAAGTTTTCCATAAACATTTTCTCATGATCTTCTTGAGAAAATCTTTTGCCATTCAAAGAATTTTGTTAAGAAAGGAAAATATGGAAATTATTTGGTGCAATATGGTGGATAGGGTAGAACAAACCAGCGAATATCCAATATTTTTCCAGCGTGATTCTGGCTGAATGTGGCCTTGCAGTTTCATGGAGAAGCACAATGTTTCTTCTATTGACAAGTGCAGGGCGTTTTCTTAGAAGATTTTCATGTTCACTTTTCCTATCTTTTTCAAGTGGCGGTGGTTGGGATGTGTTGAGCTCAAGTGTTAATTCTTGAGCACATTTAACCGAATTAGATTCCACCAGTTCTCAAGGGGACACGCTGGCTCCGTATCTCTTTATCATTTGTCTAGACTACGTACTTAGAACATCGATTGACAAAATCAAAGAGAATGGCTTCGAACTGACGAAGAAAAGAAGCAGAAGATACCCCGCAACAACAATTACTGACGCCGACTACGCCGATGACATAGCGATACTGGCAAATACACCTGACCAAGCCGAAACACTTCTGCATAGTTTGGAACGAGCAGCAGCAAGCATAGGCCTCCATGTTAATGCACACAAAACGGAATATATGTGCTATAACCAAACGGGGGACATCTCCACTCTAGAAGGAACCCCTCTTAAACTAGTAGACAAATTCACGTACCTAGGAAGCAGCGAACCAGACATGCAGGACATTGCTGGAGAAGCAGAGATGAACTGATAAGAGATGTACTCTTATGGATCCCCACACACGGCCGCGCAAAAGCAGGACGACCAGCACGAACATACATTCAGCAGCTATGTGAGGATACAGGTTGTTGTCCTGAAGACCTGCCTAGGGCGATGAACGATAGGGAGGAGTGGCGAGAGAGGGTCAGGGATATCCGTGCTGCCAGCACGATATGATGATGATGATGAGTTCTCTTTGAGCTCAATTGGCTGGGGCTGTACAATACACCGACTGTATCTCTGCAGAGGAATAAGAACCCTACCTCCAACAAGTGTCCTGGATTTAACATTAAACAATATGATGGCGAGGCTCCAGCCCTGAAGCTTTGGGGAATATGGAGTACACCTTCATTGCCATTGCTTCTCGGTTCTCTCTGACCCAGAGTGGTAGCACTTGATAGAGTTCTATCTATGGTTTAAATAGAACTTTTTGACATTTAAACTGTGAGCAAACAAATGACTAACTATAAATTGAATTGCTAGAAATAGCACTGTTCTACTATTTAACTATGTGTAACTGATGTATAATTGAATTGGCTTAGTTTGGTTTGGTTTGGTTTGGTTTTATGGCATATCAACTATTGTAGGTTAATTAATGCCAAATCTATTTTTATACATATAAACAGTTAAGTTTAGCATGAGTACAGTTTTTTGTTTTCACATAGTTAAATGCAAAAACAGTTCCATTTCTAGGAATTCAGTCTAACATAAGTACACATTTTAGTTCTATTTGATCCATAGATAGAACCCTATCAGGTGATACCACTTCGGGTTGGAGTTGTTATATAATTAAGGAATGATATTTTTTATATTAATCATTTTTCGTTAATTATATTTTATCATTCAGTTTGGTTGGGCTTTGAACTATTCGGGTTAACAGTTCAGGTGCATAGTTATTGTGTGCAATTTTACGCTCATTTGCAAAGGATATGACAATCACCATTGTCCTCGTGGTGTAATGGTTAAAGCGATGAACTGCGGAATCGTAGTACGCGAGTTCATACTCCAGTCGCGCTATTACGTTCACTTTTGGGCAAATACCCTTGGGAAAGGTATGAACCCCCTTATTTTCCCTCCAGCTATGGGTAAATAGTAGGACGGACTAGGTTCTTCAGCCTTGGTGAGGCAACTAGTCTAGGAGAAGGAAAACTCTGAATTCAAAACCTGTTAAACTCCGCTTAAAAATTGACCTTGTGTCATATCCTGCCCGAGCGGAGGGGTTGGTAAATAGTACCATTGTCTTAATAAACCCTCAGACAGGAAATAGGGCTGGAATGTGAATTACGTCATGCCCGGAAGACATGGTCCTGAGAATTTGAGTTAGTGGTGATTGGACGATGGAGGCAGAGAGTTGAGTTTCTACCATCGCGGCGGTGGTTAAATTTTTCGGATCTCTACTGATAGAGATCTTAGGCATTACAAGATGCGCCGCACGTTGGGATGGTGTCAGATAGTATGGTCAACATAGTCTTGTTAGCAAAGACTTTAAAGAATTGTGTCTCTCTCCTCGTGTCACCATGAACCTAAGTCAGAAATTAATAAGCCGTTCGTATCTGAAACGACAGAGCCTGCCTGTATTGTGTTTCGTATCTGTATCTGTATTATTATTACGGACATCACCAAATTATACAACAGGAGTGGACCTGGGAGTGATGGCAATAAAAGGGTACTCCAAATTCCCCAAAGCTCCAGCACTACTTGAGCCTCGCCATCAGATTGTTTAGTGTCATGTCCAGGACACTCGTTGGGGGAGTGTTACCTTTTATTAGTGTTAAATCGTAATACCTGAATCTCTTTAACTGTGTGCCCCAAATGAATTGTTAGTGTTACATAGAAATACTTGAAACCATTCAACTGAGTGCAAACAAACGTTATCTATAAACTATGCGTTTGCAAATTATAATAACCTCCAATGTTTAATATATCATAAAATCAAACCAAACCAAACCAAACCAGTTCTCTTAAAGCATCTCGATCGATGACTGACGAGCGTCCTTTTCTGGGTTTATTTCTCACAGGCTTATTGTCAGAACGAAACTTTGAAAACAAGTTTCGGACTCGCCGCCAAGAAATAACACCTTGGTCATTAACACTATAAGGTTTCTATAGCATTTTTGTTATTGCTAAAATCTCACAACCTTACGTGACGAATATGAACTTTCATTTCCTCCATTCTGGGGGCGTGAGGTCATAGATTAAATTATAATACACATTCTTTCACTTTTAGGAATAAGAATAAACAATAAAAACCCCTTTAATTAGGTAATTTCCGGCTGTATTTTAAAAATTGGAAGTTTGAAACTCAAAGTTTCGACTTGCTTTTAAAAAACGGAAACTTTTTATGACTTAACCCGATATATTATGATAATATGAAAGACGAAAATCGTCGTTTTTGGTTCGATATTTCTTCAAAAAATTATTTTTCTTTCTTTCTTTTTCTTTCTTTCTTTCTTTTTCTTTCTTTCTTTCTGATTAATTTTGCTGTATTTCTTTCTTTCTTTCTTTCTTTCTTTCTTATTAATTTTACTGAATTTCTTTCTTTCTTTCTTTCTTTCTTTTTTCTTTCTTATTAATTTTACTGTATTTCTTTCTTTCTTTCTTTCTTTCTTTCTTTCTTTCTTTCTTTCTTTCTGTTCCCTTTTTTCGGTATTTTCTTTTCTCCCAATGATTTTACTGTGTGTTTATTCTTTCTTTCTTTCTTTCTTTCTTTCTTTCTTTCTTCATCGTTGATTGATATTTCTTATTTTCTTCATTTTATCCCTATTTTCTCATTTTCACTTACTTATTTATTTTCCTTCATCGATTTTTCACCAAGATTTTCTTTTTCTTTCTTTCTTTCTTTCTTTCTTTCTATTTATTTTTTTCTTGCTTTTTCTTCATTGTTTGTATTTTTCTTAATAATTTTACCGTGTGTTAATTTTTTCATCTTTCTTTCTTTCTTTCTTATTAATTTTACTGTATTTCTTTCTTTATTTCTTTCTTTCTTTCTTTCTTTCTTTTTTTCTTATTAATTTTACTGTATTTCTTTCTTTCTTTCTTTCTTTCTTTCTTTCTTTTCTCCCAATGATTTTACTGTGTGTTTATTCTTTCTTTCTTTCTTTCTTTCTTTCTTTCTTTCTTTCTTTCTTTCTTTCTTTCTTTCTATTCCCTTTTTTCGGTATTTTCTTTTCTCCCAATAATTTTACTGTGTGTTTATTCTTTCTTTCTTTCTTTTTTTCTTTCTTTCTTTCTTTCTTTCTTTCTTTTATTTATCGATTCCTTCTTTCTCTTTGTTTCTTTTTCTTTTTTAAATTCCTTTCTCTGTCCATTATTATCATTCCTGATTTTTTTGTTGCTTTCTTTGATGAAGTTTCCATTTGGACAGTATCCGATTTTTCCCGCCAAATTCTCCCTCTCCTCTCTCAAACAAGGCGTCGATGGGACTTCAGAATGTTGACCAAATGAAACAAGTAAATTACTGGGCGGATAGACGCCGAGTCTTTCCTGAATGACATATCAGGATAGATGATAAGAGTAATGATTAAAGGCACGAGGAAGGAGGAGGGTGGTTAAGCTGTGGGAGGTGCGAAGTGGGGTGGGGGAGAGGAGAGTATTGAGTCAATTGGAGAAAGACAGAGAAAGGAAGACGTATGGAAAGAGGAGTTTGTTGGTTTTTGTTGTTTGGGTTTTATGGCATACTAACCTTTGTTGGTTATTTAATCCCAAATTCATTTTTATACAAATAAACAGTTCTATTTCAAACAATTCATTTTAGCATCAGTACACAGTTCAATTGTCAAAAACATTTCTATTTCAAGCTATTCAGTTTAGTCAGTTCAACTTCAAACAATTTAGTTTAGTATAAGTAAAGTTTTTGTTTACGAACAATTCACTTTAGCGTAAGTACAAATTCAATGTCAAAAACAGTTCTATTTCAAAGAATTCAGTTTAGCATAAGTACGCAGTCTAAATGTCAAAATAATTCTATTTCGAGCAATTCAATTTAGCATAAATATGTAGTTTAAACCGCAAAAACAGTAAACCACGGTTAAGTTCTATTTGATCTATAGATAGGAACCTATCAGTTCTATTTCAAGCAATTCAGTTTAGCATAAATCAGGTGTTACTACTCCGGACCAGATTGGACCTGGGAGTGATAGCAATGAAGGAGTACTCTGCATTCATTCGTTTGGGAGTGGTCATAGCCCTCTGCAGAAATGCAGTCGATATATTCTACAGCCCAGCCAACTGGGTCACCAGGACACTCGTTGGGGGAGTTTTATCCCTCAGCAGAGATGCAGGGGTATATTTTACAGCCCTAGCCGACTGGGCTATCGATGAATAAGGTTGAAATTAACAATAAAATGACTACATTTTCCTTTTTAAGTATATTGTGAATTGAATTACCATGACTAGAAAATCCGGCGAGCACTTACGCACGACAGTGTATTTTGCAGCTCCAGCCGACTGGGCCACCAGGACAGTTGTTGGGGGAGTTTTATCCCTCTGCAGAGATGCAATCTGTGTATTCTACAACTCCAGCAGACTAAGTGGAGTACAGCTGGTTTGAATTTAGAGGTATTCATTCTTCTAGACTGGTCACCTTGCAAAGGTTAAGAGTCTCGGCTGATCAATTAGATAGGAAAACAAATTTTTTTGAAAATTTCAGTTGCATGAGTTTTTTATTTTTTATTTTATTTTATTTTATTGTTTTTAGTATTTTTGATTTTCTGATTTTAAATATAGAAACGATTTTGTTCTGTATACACGAGGTTTCATGCAATTTGAGGTGTATTACATTTTATCCTTTTGCAGCTCAATAAATTTCTTAAGCATTTATAGTATCAATGGGAATATCTAATTTTGTTTTTATCAGTCAGATTTGATCCTGGCTACAAGGAAACATCAGTGTGTGAACAACCCTGGCGCTTTCTGCTCTATTTGTGTATACTTTAAACTTATTCGTCAGAGGCGCAATATAATATCGTTTTTGAAGCGAGCCTATAAAGGCGTACTTCGGACTTTGTAACCAAGCCAAGAAATGGGCCTCACACACTGTCAGTCATAACTATGAAGAAACCCATAACATAATAAGAGGCGCCCGTGGTGTAATGGTTATCGTCGTAGGAAATGGACACGGCGACGCGAATTCAAATCCTGGACGAGACTGATTGCATTTCATATAGCACTAATACCCTTGGGAAATGTATAAATCCAATTATTCTCCCTCCAGCAATGGGTAAATAGTAGGGCAGACTAGGTTCTTCAGCCTTGGCGAGGCAACTAGTCTAGGAGAAGGAAAACTCTGATGTCAAACCTGTTAAACTCCGCTTAAAAATTGACCTTGTGTCATATACTGCCCTAGCGGAGAGGTTGGGAAAATATGATAACATAATTATGTTTCAAGTAACTATTTTAAGGCGAACAATTTGCAAACCGCTGTATGATTTCAGACACACACACACACACACACACACACACACATACACACTTATGTTTGTGTGTGGCCCAGTCAGCTTGGGCTGTAGAATACACCGACTGCACCTCTGCAGAGGGGTAAGACCCCTCCAACGAGTGTCATAGATATGACACAAAACCATCTGATGTTGAGGTTCCAGAGATGCTGAGGCTTTGGGGAATGCAGAACACCCCTTCATTGCCATTGCTCCCAGGTCAACACTGGCTCGGAATGGTAGCCCTTGATAGAGCCCTATCAATGGGTTAAATAGAACTAAACTGCATACTTATACTAAACTGAATTGTTTAAATTAGAACTGTTTGACTAAACGTAATAGCTTGCAAGAAAAATATTTTTGACTATTAAACTGTGTACTTATGCTAAACTAGATTGTTTGAAATAAGAAGGTAAAGTAAAGTTGGCGACCAAAGTCGAGGGTGACCCGAAGGCTCCATTTTCGATAGCTACTACACCAAGGTGTAGGGGGGCGCTACTCCTTCCCTGGATTGCTCCACTTTACCCTTGATCCGCACCTTATAATGCTGAGTGTTATGCAAGGCGGCATCAAGTACCATTTTTTGAGTCTTTGGTATGACTCAACCTGGGATTGAACCCTGGTCTCCCGGGCCATTGGCGAACACCCTACCCACTGGATTTGGCATTAAATAACCTACAAAGGTTGATATGCCATAAACTCCAGTAGAGGTATCCCATTCACTTTCGGACTAATCCCTTTGGAAAAGGTATCTTTGAAGTAATGGGTTGAATATAACCACTAGTGTCCTAAAAAGATGGACATTATATTAGATAATTCATAAAAGTTGATATGCCATTAAATAAAGACACTAAGCCAAACAAAATCAAATGTACATTGGGAAAGGTGTGAATACAACAATTTTCCATCCAATTATGGGTAAAATAGACTGAGCTCTTTAGCCTTTATATGGCAACCAATCTAAGAGATGGAAAACTCTAAACTCTGCATAAAAATTAACCTTATATCACACCCACGTGAAGTGGAGTTGGTCCTTACATACATACATACATACATACATACATGCATACATATTGATGTGATATATTCATCATTGATATATATATATATATATATATATAAGTGTGTGTGTGTGTGTGTGTGTGTTTGGGTAGTTAGACAGCAGTCGTTCATTTAAGCATGTTTAATTAAATAATAAATTATACAGACAAAATTTGTCTGTATTATTTGATGAAACACACACACACACACACACACATATATATATATATATATATATATATATATATATACACATATCATGTCGTGCCGTCAGCACGGATATCCCTGATCCTCTCTCGCCTCTTCTCCCTATTGTTCATCGCCTCACAGAGCTGCTGTATGTTTGTTTGAGCTGGTCGTCCCGCTTTTGCTCGGCCATATGTGGGGGTCCATAGGAGTACATCACTTATGAGCTCGTCCCGGCTTCTCCAGCATTGTCTCGCATGTCTGGTTCGTCTAACTTGGATAGATTTCGTGATGGGAGGTAGGTGGCCGTATAGTTGGTGCTTTGTGGGGTGTTGCCTCCAGGACTTGTTCAATATTGCCCGCAGCATTCTTAGATTGAGAAAACTCAAACATACATTTGAATTTTATGAAGGACTTACATATATAATTCTATGAGGATTAATTTCTTTTCCTCCCTTCTCTTCTTTTAACCCTTCATCTTCCTCACAATTCTATTAATTATAATTACAGATGATTACTTTTGAAAACACATCGTTTGAAAGGTAACTTAAATTTTAATCTTGGCTCCCATCTTAGTAAATTCTTTTGTCGATCTCATTAAAATCATGTCTCCATCCATTTTGGAATATATATATATATATATATATATATATATATATATATATATATATTGGGGTCTTTCTCGATAGGGTTGGAATTAACATAGAAACAAATGACTGATTGCTAGATTCATTGCTTCGGTATATCGCGCCCGACCGAGCCGACGTAATTATCTCGTTTCACGTCTGTCACAGACCCATACTGATCCCATTTCATGACTGCATACGCCCCCCCCCCCAGAACAAAAAAAAAAACACCAGAAAAAAGTAATAGAAACAAATAAATACTAAAACAAACAAACAAACAAACAAATAAACAAACAAACAACGGAAAAAAACGAATGAAATGAATAAACCACGTGATCTCCGAGGAACGCTTTGGCCGAGTGGAACACGTGACACGTAGCACGTGACAAATCACCAATCAATTTCTAGTGAACTCTTTCAACACGATGTTCCTTTTCGAGCGATGTCGCCAGGAAAAATTATTATTATTATTATTATTATTATTATTATTATTATTATTATTATTATTATTTAAATTTAGAATGATTTTTTTTATTAAAAAAAGGTAATAAATAAAAAGAGTAAATAAATGAAAAAAGTTTTAAAATGATTTAAAAAATACGATTTTAAAATTATTGATAAGATAGAACAAACAAACAAACAAACAAACAAACAATCATACCAAGAAGGTTTAAAAATAATAAAATAATACTAATAATTAACAAGAAAAAAATTTAAACAAAAGGAAATAAACCGAATGTAAAGATTAAATAGGGAATAAAAAATAGTGAAAATGACAGGCAAATTAAAGAGGAAAGTGAAAGTGAAAGTTGAACTCTCTTAGGAGAAAGCGAAAGTGGACGCTGCGTTGAAGTTAAAAAGTAAACAAAACAGCGCGAGAAAAATTCAAGTAAAAATTATCTATGAAGAATGAATGGTGAAAGGAGAAAAATAAAACAAAAAACAAAAAATAAAAATTAAGAAAAGAAGAAAAAATAATACAAACGAGAGAAAAAATAAAGGAAATAAGGATAGACTGACAGACAGATAGATAGATAGATAGATAGAGAGAGAGAGAGAGAAAGAGAGAGAGAGAGAGAAAGAGAGTGAAAGAGAAAGAGAGAGCGTGTGAGGGGTTGCATACATAAATACATACATGCATGCAGACAGACACATACACACACACAATAACGAGAAACGACGAGAGAAAAAAGCAGAGAAAGAAAAACAGGGGAAAAAAAAGAAAAGAAAAATGAAAACAAGGAAAAAAAAAGAAAGAAACAAAAAGAATATACAAAAAAAATGAAGTGAAATAAGAGGAAAATAAGAAACAAAAGCATACAAACACTCACAAACACAGACAGATAAATGCAGAATGATGAAAAAAAGAAAAAAAAGAAAGAGAAACAAAGAAAGAAAGGGAAATGAATATAGAAGGAATCAAAAGACAGACATATATATATATATACATATATAGATAGATAGATAGATAGATTAAGAAGCATAACATGCACACATAGACAAACGCGCAGATAAATGGAAAATGGGGAAAAAATAAAACGAGAGAAAAATAAAACAAAATGAAGAATATATATATATATATATATATATATATATATATACATGGCAGAGAGAAAGAGGGAGAAAGCGAGAGAGAGAGAGAGAGAGAGAGAGAGAGTGAGAGAGAGAGTGAGAGAGAGCAAAAGAGAAAGATATAGAGACATAGACAACGTGAGGACATATACACAGACACAGATGAATGGGGGGAACAGCAAAAAAGAACTAACAAAAAAAAAAAAAAAGGAGAGAGAGAGAGAGAAAATAGAAATGGGCAATGAATATAGAAGATATTAAAGACAGACAGACAGACAAAAAAGAGGAACATATAGGAGAGATGAAGAGAAAAAATGGGATGTATGCAAAGGGGAAAAATAAGAGAGAGAGAGAGAGAGAGAGAGAGAGAGAGAGAATGGATGAACAAAAAGACGGGAACAAATAAAAAAAGGTAAGCCAAGATAATAGAAAAAGAAGAAAAAAGAAAAAAAGAAGAAAGATAAAGAAGTTTTGAAAAAGAAACAAAAAGAGACAATAGTAAAGATAGAAAAGGGAAACGTAAAAGAAAATGACAAGAAAACACAGAGAGAGAGCGAGAGAGAGAGAGAGAGAGAGAGAGAGAGAGAGAGAGGGAAGAAAAGCCATAAGAACGACAAAAAATTAGGAGAAGAAGAAAATAAGAAAGTGAAGAAAAGATAATTGAGATGAATACAAAGAAAATAAAAACTAAAACGTAAAAAAAAAAAGATGTGAGGAAGAAAAATGAGAGAAAGGAAAAAAAAAAACAGAAACAAGAGGAAAAAAAAATAGAAAAATAAAGGACAAAAATATTAAATGAAAAGAAAGAAGAGGAAAACTAATAGAAGAGAGAAGGAAGGAAACGAAAAAAGAAAAAGAAAAATGAGAAAAGAAAAAAATGAAATAAGCGATAATGAAGAAAAAAGGAAAAGAAAAAAGAAAAAAGAAAGAAAGAAAGAAATCAGAAGAAGAAATAGAAAAAGAGAAAGAAAAGGTAACTCAGTCAAGAAAAAGTGGAAAACATAAAGAAGGAAAGAAAAAAAAAGGATAAAAAGAAAGAAAAAGTACAGACAGAACAGAGATAGAAGATAATAAAGAAAAAGAGGAAAAGAAAGAAAGAAAAAAGAAAAAAGAGTCAAAAAGAGAGAAGAGATAAATGTCAACAATGAGGAAAAGAAACAAACAAAAAAGAAAACAACAAAAAAAAAAAAAACAAAGGAAGAAAACAGAAGAGATAAAGAAAAAGAAAACAAAGATGAGAAACAATGAAAAGAAGAAAAAAGAAGAAAGAAAAAAGAGAAAGAAGAAGAAACACAATAAAGAAAAATGAAAAAACAAAACAAAAAGGAAGACACAAGAAAAAACAATAAAGTCAAGAAAGAAGAGGAAAAAGAGAGAGAAGAGATAAGGAAGGAAAAGAGGAAAAAAGTAAAAAACAAAGAAAAAAACACAAACTAAGCTTAGCTATGGCACAAGGCTAAAAGTATGGCGCACCCAGTAAAGAAAAGAGAAAAAAAGAAAGAAAGAAAAGAGAAGAAGAGATAAGAGATAGAGAGGGTGAACATGAAATTATTCCCTGGTTAATCGTCCAGTCGGCTGTTGGGTGAAGGTGTAGATTGTCTTATTTCTCTGCACCTTTGCAGAGGGATAAGACAGTCCCTATGATGGTTTGGTTTGTTGGGTTTTATGGCATATCAACCTTTGTAGGTTATTTAACGCCAAATCCATTTCTATGTAAATAATCTGTTCTATTTAAAACAATTCAGTTTAGCATAAGTACATAGTTTAATTGTCAAAAACATTTCCATTTCAAACTATTCAAGCAGTTATATGTAACAATTCAGTTAAGTGTAAATACAGTTTTAATGTCAAAAACAGTTCTATTTCAAATAATTCAGTTAAGCATAAGCACGCAGTTTAAATGTAAGAACGATTTAATTGTCAAAAACGTTTCTATTTCAAGCTATTCAGTTTACTCAAATAATTCATTTTAGCATAAGTATGCTGTTAGTTCTATTTAACCCATAGATAGGGCCCTATCAGGTGCTACCACTCCAGGCCAGAGTGGACCTGGGAGTGATGGCAATGAAGGGGTACTCTGCATTCCCCAAATCTCCAGCACTGCTGGAACCTCACCATCAGATTGTTTAGTGTCATATCCAGGACACTTGTTAGGGTGGGTCTTACCCCTCTGCAGAGGTGCAGTCAGTGTATTCTACAGCCCCAGCTGACTGGGCATCACAGTCCCTATGAGTGTCTGGATTATGACACTAAACCATCTGATGATGAGGGTTTAGTTCTGGATATTTGGGGAAATGTGGAAGATGTCTTTATTACTTTATTAGAGTGGTAGGGCCCCATTATTAGGGCCCCATTTCAGGTCAAATAGAAATATTTGATCATTTATAGATGATTAATACAATTATTACTATTTTTTCTAAAATCATACAGTTGAGGGGAAATTATCTATATTAAACAGGTATACTTGGTAAATAGAAGAAAAATGAAGGAAAAAGAGAAAGAAAAACGAATAGAGGGAGAGAGAGAGAAAGAGAAAGAAGAAGAAGAAGAAGAAGAAGAAGAAGAAGAAGAAGAAGAAGAAGAAGAAGAAAAGTAAAAATGAAAAGAAAAAGAGCGGGAAGTGCAATGGAAAAAAATGAGGAAAAAGTAAGAAGTAAGGAAGAGAGATAATGAAAAAAAGAAGAAACGCAAATAAAAAGAGAGGAAGTAAATATGAGAGATGAAGAAAAAAAAAAAAAGAAATAAAAGAAAAAAGAAAAAAAAAATAGGAGTCAAGGAAAGAGAAAAAAATGAAAAGAGTTAAATGAAGGAAAGCGATATAAAACAAAAAGGAAGGAAAATCAAAATCGAAAAATCGAAGAAAACTTAACGATAAAGATACAAGGAAATATATTTCTTTAATAGTTTTGATTCGGCTCAAGGCCAGAAGTATAGAGGGAGTCTCCGTGGCACAGTGACTAACGCATTGGACTGTGAAGACGTTGTAAGTGGGTTCGAACTCGTCGTGCCATTACATTCACTTTCAGACTATTACCTTAGGGGTGTGCTCGTGGTGTAATGGTTAAAGCGATGAACTGCGGAATCGTAGTACGCGAGTTCGTACTCCAGTCGCGCTATTATGTTCACTTTCGGGTAAATACCCTTGGGAAAGGTATGAACCCCCTTATTCTCCCACCAGCTATGAGTAAATAGTAGGACGGACTAGGTTCTTCAGCCTTGTTGAGGCAACTAGTCTAGAAGGAAAACTCTGAATTCAAATTCCGCTTAAAAATTGACCTTGTGTCATATCCTGGTAAATAGTACCTTTGGGGAAGTTATGAACCCACTTATCTCTCGGTTAAATTGTACCTTTATTGTACGACCCAGGAGACCAGGGTTCAGTCCCAAGTCGAGTCATACTCAAAAATGGTCTTTGATGCCTCCTTGCTTAACAGGCAGCATTATACTATACGGATCAAGGTTTCTTTCGTTTTAGGTTTCTTTGTTTTTTAATGGCATATCAACCTTCGTGGGTTATTTAATGCCAAAGCTATCCTGGAAGAACAGCAGTGAAGCTATTTAACCCATAGCTGGAAGGATGAGGGGGTTCATACCTTTCCTAAGGGTATTTGTCCGAAAGTGAACGTAATCGTGCGGCTGGAGTTCGAACTCCAGCGCTTTAACCGAGGACATCCTCTCGGATCAAGGGTAAAGTGGAGCAATCCAGTGAAAGGGGTAGCGAATCCCCAACACATCGGTGTCGCAGCTATTGAAAAAGATCCTTCCTCTACGGTCGGCCAACTTACTTGCTACTTATTGTACTTTAACGAGGATGACTTTGGCATTGAATAACTCATAAAGGTATATATGCCATTGTACAAAGGGCCCAAACAGTTCCGTTAATAATTGGTCACTCATCTAAGTCCTGAGGGAGCTCATCACTGCTTAACTTCGGTGATCTTGCTCCAGCCGTTGTTGTTTAGAATGATTTGGTCAAAGTATCTCTCGCTCATAAAGTTTTCCTTAATTTTGCACTCGGTTAGAAACAAGGGAAAGTGAAATCAATATTTACTGAGATTAGTTTGGCTCAAGGCCGGAAATAATTGGCACTTTGTGAGAATCGAACTCACAACCTTCTGCTAACCTAGGTTGCAAATCGATATACGGAGACGCTCAGGTTAACGTACTTGACAACAAGATTGTAGTAAGCGAGTTCGAACTCCAGTCGCGCTGTAATATTACCGGGTTCAAAAATACGACCACTAATACGAATACGTGAAACGTACATAGAATATTCATACTCATATATAGGAATCCAAAAACACGAAATTGGTTCAGGTAAGAAACTTTTATTCACCTTTTTGAGTTTAAAGGTTTTTCAACATGAGGAGAGAGAGACACACACAATCTTTCTATGCTGACTGCTTTTAGATCGTCAGCTCTCAACCCAACCAACGCGCGGCGCCCGTAGCGCACAAATTCGTCTGGCCTCGCCCAGCTCTGAATCTCGACTCTCTCGTTCTGAGGCTAGAACTCTAATCGCTGCTTTTCTCAAATCCCCCAAATCCTCAGTGCTTCCAGTGCGTGACGTCACTGACATCTGGTCCCAATTACTATCTGGGATTTTTATTTTGACATCTCTGAATGACACATCCTCTCCGCGCGCGCGCGTGTGAACACCTGCATTAATGTTGCACCTAAGTAACCCATGCGCTAAGCGAAAGGTTCTCAGCCTCACTAAACCGAAAGGCAAGATATATAAAACGAAACCCCTCGAGAATTATATTACAGTGCTATAACGTTCACTTTCGGATGAATACACTTAGGAAAGGCATAAATTTCCTTATCCCTACAAAGACGAGTTAAATTGTACTTCTACAGTTCATTTACAAGGATGGTTTTGGCATTAAATAACCCATTAAGGTTGATATGGCATTAAACAAAGGAACCAACCAACCATCTAGCCGTTATATCACACAAAATGCACACGAAAATCATTTACTAAGATTCATTTGACTCAAGCCAAGACAGGTTTGGTTTGGTTTAGTTTTATGGCGTATCAACCATTGTTGGTTATTTAATGCCAAATCCTCTTTATACATATATATTAAATATATAGGATTTGGTTTGGTTGGGTTTTATGGCATATCAACCATTGTAGGTTATTTAATGCCAAATCCTCTTTATACATATATATTAAATATATAGGATTTGGTTTGGTTGGGTTTTATGGCAGATCAACCATTGTAGGTTATTTAATGCCAAATCCTCTTTATACATATATATCAAATATATGGGATCTAGTTTGGCTGTGTTTTATGTAATATCAACCATTGTAGGTTATTTAATGCCATATCCTCTTCATACATATATATTAGATATATAGGATTTGGTTTGGTTGGGTTTTATCGCATATCAACCATTGTAGGTTATTTAATGCCAAATCCTATTTATAAATATATATTAAATATATGGGATTTAGTTTGGCTGTTTTATGGAATATCAACCATTGTAGGTTATTCAATGCCAAATCCTCTTTATATATATACGTGGTGCTTTCAATAAGTTTCCAGACTTTTTTGTATAGGCATTTAAAATTGTTGTAGACTCTTGAAAATTCAGTATGGTATTACTATACATTTTATGAGATGACTGACCAATTTTTATGATTTCAGCTTCAAATGAATAGCTACAGCAGCAATTGGAATACACCCTACTAAAGCCTGATTGTCATAGCTGGTGAATTTCAAAAATCCATTCTTGACGTGAGGACACTTTGTAAGAACTATATGCGATAAAATTCTGTTTTAAACTTGGAAAAAATGCCACAAAAACGTATGGAATGCTCCAGACTGCCTTTCAACCATCTTGTATGAATCGGGATTCAGTTTTTGAGTGGCATAAGAGATTCAAGGAATGCACGGAGTCTGGGAGGGATGATGAGAGGTGTGGGAGGGGTAAGTACGTCAGTACACCAGAGTTGATTGGCCAAAGGGTTAGGGTTAGGGTTACTACGTTGAGGTCTTAAGTTTGAGTTCAGGAAGAGATTCCGTCGGAAGAGGCTAGCACTCTTTAAATCGGGTCACTGGCATTTCCACCAGGAAATTACACTAGTCCACAACTTCATCCTTGTCACAGACTATTTGACCAAGATGGGCATCAACACAATTCCTCACCCTCCCTATAGTCCAGACTTTGCTCCCTGTGACTTTTGCTTATTCCCTAAGGTCAGAGGCTATCGTTATGAGACAATTGAGGACATGAATGAGGCTGTGACGAAGGTCATTGACACGCTCACAGAAGAGGACTTCCATGGAGCCTTCCAGAAGTTGTTGGAACGGTACAACAAGTAAATTGCAGCCGGAGGAGATTACTTCGAAGGGGGCCTAGAGTTTCAACTGTGTACTATTAATAAAAGTGCCCTTATGAAAAAAGTCTGGAAACTTATTTAATGATCCTCGTATATATAAAATATATAGGATTTGGTTTGGTTGGGTTTTATGGCATATCAACCATTGTAAGTTATTTTATACCAAATCCTCTTTATACACATATATTAAATATGTAGGATTTGGTTTGGTTGGGTTTTATGGCATATCAACCATTGTAAGTTATTTTATACCAAATCCTCTTTATACACATATATTAAATATGTAGGATTTGGTTTGGTTGGGTTTTATGGCATATCAACCATTGTAAGTTATTTTATACCAAATCCAACTTTATACACATATATTAAATATGTAGGATTTGGTTTGGTTGGGTTTTATGGCATATCAACCATTGTAAGTTATTTTATACCAAATCCTCTTTATACACATATATTAAATATGTAGGATTTGGTTTGGTTGGGTTTTATGGCATATCAACCATTGTAAGTTATTTTATACCAAATCCTCTTTATACATCTATATTAAATATGTAGGATTTGGTTTGGTTGGGTTTTATATATATACATTAAACATATGATTTCTAAGTACATTTTGTAGATAACATTTTCTCCATACAGTTGAATGGTTTCTCTTTTTTCTCTCAAATACGAATCATTCTATTTACAATTAATCAATTGTTTGCTCACAGTTAAATGCTTTCAAGTATTTCTATGTATCACTAATAATTCAGGCAAACTTCAGTCATTTGTTTACACACAGTTAAATGATCAAACAGTTCTATTTCAAACAATTCAATTTAGCTTAATCAAAGTTAAATGGTTTCAAGTAATGCTATGTATCACTTACAATTCAATTAAACATCAGTTATTTGCCCTCACACAGTTAAATGGTCAAACAGTTCTATTTCAAACAATTCAATTAAGCATAAGTACACAGTTGAAATGTTAAACAGTTCTATTTGACCCATACATAGGACCATATCAGGTGCTACCACTCCAGGCCAGAGTGGACCCGGGAGCGATGGCTATGAAGGGGTACTCCGCATTCCCCAAAGCTTCAGTATTCCTGAAGACTAACCATCAAATTGTTTAGTGTTATATATCCAGGACACTCGTTGGGGAAGTTTTACTCCTTTGCAGAGATGCAGTCGGTGTATTCTATACCCTCAGCCGACTGGGCCCCATGACATAAATAGCCCTCAGTGAAAATTAACCTCTCTAGCAATGATTTGCAAGTTTAGCTCGTTAATCGTTACACAACGAAAGAAAGGTTGATTGGTGAGTTGGTTGGGTTTTGATGCATATCAACCTTTGTAGTTTATTTAATGCCGAATCTACTTTTATACAAATAATCAGTTCTCTGGGTTCAATCCTAGGTCGAGTCATACCAAAGACTCAAAAAATGGTACTTGATGCCTCCTTGCATAACACTCAGTATTATGAGGTACGGATCAAAGGTAAAGTGGAGCAATCCAGGGAAAGGAGTAGCGCCCTTCCCTACATCTTAGTGTAGTAGCTATGGAAAAGGGAGCCTTCGGGTCGCCCTCGACTTTGGTCGCCAACTTTACTTTTACTTTATTTCAAACAATTCAGTTTGGCATACGAAAACAGTTTCATTTCAAACAATTCAGTTTAGAACAAGTACGAGTTTAAATGTACTTATATTATTTGTTAAAAGCATTTCTATTTCAAGTTATTCAGTTTAGTCAAACAGTTCTAATATAAATAATTCAGTTTAGCAGTTTAGTTCTATCTGACCTATAGATAGACCTTATCAGGTGATACCACTCCGGGCAGCAGTGGAACTGGGAGCGATGGCAATTAAGAGGTGTTCCGCATTCCCCAAAACTCCAGCATCACTGGAACCAAACCATCAGATTGTTTTGTGTTATATTCAGTACACTCATTGGGAAGGGGTCTTACCCCTCTACAGAGAAGCAGTTGGTGTATTCTACAGCCCTAGCCGACTGGGCAATACACGGAGTTAAATGTAAAAACAGTTTTATTTCAGATAATTCAGTTTAGCGTAAGTACGCAGTTTAGATGTCAAAACAGTTCTATTTCGAGCAATTCAGTTTAGCGTAGATATGCAGATAAATGTTGAAACAGTTCTATTTTAAACAATTCAGTTTAGCATTAATATTCAGTGTAAATGTCAAAAACAGTCAACTCTCGAAATCATGGTTTAGTTCTATTTAACACATAGATAGGACCCTTATCAGGAGCGACCACTCCGGGGCACAGTGGAACTGGGATCGATGGCAATGAAAGGGCGCTCCGTATTCCCCAAAGCTCCAGCATTACTGAAACCTCACCATCAGATTGTTTAGTGTCATGTATCTAGGACACTCGTTTGTAAGTGTGTGTGTGTGGGGGGGTTACCCCTCTGCAGAGATGTAGTCGGTGTATTCTACTGCCTCAGCCGACTGGGCATCGAATGAATGGGTAGTTGTAATTAAAAAATAGAAAAGAAAAAAAAAAGAAATCTCAGTGAAAGACAATGAGAAATGGAGGTGAAAGGAAGAGGATGAGATTACCAGGAGGAAATTGAGAGTCTAGCTGTGTCTATCAGATAAATGATATTGTCAGTTGGAGTGAAGAAATATTAAAAAAGGAAATTCGTTAAGGTCGGCGATCGGTAAGTGCGCATGCGCTGCGAAACCCGTCCCTGGCATACACCAATTGGAAAAAAATATCTATCTTCCATCATTAGCGGTATCCCTCAATATATCTCCCTCCACCACTCTTCATTCCTCCTTTTTCTCTTTCTCGACAGAATCCGAAAGAGGAGCTGGCAGAGGACTTCGTCTTAAACCAACCAATGGCCGGCCTGCTCGCAAGATAGATGAGACTCCAGGTGGGGGGAGGATTGCGTTTCTATGTAACCCGTTATTTGGTTGGTTAGTTGCCTATTGATAAACGCCGTGCCAGAGCAGCCATACATCTAAATCCCGTGTATGGAGCGAAAATTTATAGCGATGTTTTATCCGACGGACAAAGTGCTTTTTCAAGTCGTGTCTGGTCCGTCCCACAAGCCCTGTGACTGGAATGGAAGATGAGATTTAATTGTGAGTGAGGATCTTCGCCCCTCATATTCCACAGTTCCTTCACTGCTTTTCGCCATGCATGGCCAGGATGAAAACTTCCTCCAGCTCCCGAACCTTCTTTCCTTTTGGCCTACCATAGTTGGGCCAATCGATTTTTCTATGATCGATCTGGTACAGTGACAGATTAAAACCCTATAGCCACCCCCACACCAATCTGTGAATTTTCTACATCCTCCCTTTCAATCTCCATAGCCTTACCGAAGAAATCTCATTTGTCACTTTTAATTTCCTTTTCTTTCTTTCTTTCTTTCTTTCTTTCTTTCTTTCTTTCTTTCTTTCTATTCGGATATGAGATCTTTCTTTCTTTCTTTCTTTCTTTCTTTCTTTCTTTCTTTCTTTCTTTCTTTCTTTCTTTCTTTCTTTCTATTCGGATATGAGAGCTTTCTTTCTTTCTTTCTTTCTTTCTTTCTTTCTTTCTATTAGCATATAAGATTTTTCTTTCTTTCTTTCTTTCTTTCTTTCTTTCTTTCTTTTACTTGTCATACTCGATGTTTGTTTCTTTCTGTCTTCCATCTCTGTATTCTTTCTTTCTTTCTTTCTTTCTTTCTTTCTTTCTTTCTTTCTTTCTTTCTTTCTTTCTTTCTTTCTTTCTTTCTTTCTTTCTATTCGGATATAAGATCTTTCTTTCTTTCTTTCTTTCTTTCTTTCTTTCTTTCTTTCTTTCAACCAAATATCTTCTTCTTCTTTGCTCTTTTCCTGTATCCGTCTGTTTCTTTCCTTACATTACCAATAATATATTTGTTGTTTGAATGCACACGCATCAACGCTGATGTGTATGCGAGCAGGCAAAGAAGACCGGGGAAGCGGAGAGAGGGTGTTTATGTATGCTGCCCCCTACCGGGCAAATTATTAACTAAGAGTACATAATTATGTTCACAAGCGGCCATGGACCTCGAAAGAATTCGACATTTATAAATACACATTTCAAATCCAAGGGATTTGTTTACACGACTGAAAACGGTTGAAGCGAAAGGATTATAATCATTTTGTGTGTGCCGATATACTTATCCATCCCACCTCCCCTCACACCCTCTCTGTGTGTGTGCATGTGCCCTCGTGTGTGTGTGTGTGTGTGTGTGTGTCTGTGTGTGTGTGTGTATTCCTCTCTGTGTGAGTGTATCTTTCTTTGTGTAAGTTTTCGTGTGTGTATATGGTTGTGTATTCCTGAATTTGAAGTGCAACTAGACGATCCTGAAATCCACTGGGTTCAGCTTATAACAATATATCCATAATGATATTCATGCTTTTGATTACGAGAATGACTGAAGGATTCTAAGTACATATATGTGTGAGGGTGGGTGTGTATATAAATTGTACCATCCACATATCTAACTTGAAGATCAATCACGTGAAACTCAGAGTCGTGAGTGATTTTATACTGCTTTATTTTGCTTCATGGTTGAAATCATATATTGGTTTGCTTTGGTTTTATAGCACATCAACCATTGTAGTTTATTAATGTCAAATCCATTTTTATGCATATGAACACGTTTATTTCAAACAATTCAGTTTAGTATAAGTATAGTTTTTGCTTACACACAGTCAAATGTCAAAACAATTCAGTTTAGCATAAGTAGGCAATTAAGTTCTATTTGACCCAGAGATAAGAGTCTATCAAGTGCTACCACTCCGGGTCAGAGTGGATCAGGGAGCGATGTCAATAAAGGAGTACTCTGCATTCCCCAAAGCTCCAGCATTACTGGAACCTCACCATCAGATTGTTTAGTGTCATATCTATGACACTCGTTGGGGAAGTCTTACACCTCTGAAGAGATGCAGTTGGTGTATTCTACAGCCCCAGTCGACTGGGCCAAAAATCATATATATTGAAATATCGTATATAGATACATCTCGATAACTTCGCTTAGAACAGAGACGAATATGAGGCGGCACTAAAAAAACAGTGGCTAAAAGGCCAAACTTGTTTGGTAATTTTGGGATAAAGTAGCAGATATCTGTCATAGGAACAAAAGAGCATGGAAACCTTTATGGTTTACTCCGCCATAAAATATGGCCGTAGCTAAAAAGATAAGGTTGGTTGGTTGTTCGGGTTTTATGGCATAACAACCTTTGTAGGCAATTTAATGCCAAATCCATTGTTATACAAATAATTAGTTCTATTACAGACAATTCAGTTTAGTTTGGTTTCTTTATTTAATGGCATATCAACCTTTGTAGATTATTTAATGCCAAAGCCATTCTCCTAGAAGAACAGTAGTGGTGCTATTTAACCCATAGCTGGGAGGATAAGGGGGTTCATACCTTTCCCAAGGGTATTTGCCCGAAAGTGAACATAATAGCGCGACTCGAGTACGAACTCGCTTACTACAATTCCGCAGTCCATCGCTTTAACCATTACACCTCGAGGACACCCCCACAATTCAGTTTAGCATGAGTACACAGTTTAATTTTCAAAAACATTTCTATTTCAACCAATTTATTTTAGTCAAACAGTTCTAATTCAAACAATCCAGTTTAGTATCAGTATAGTTTTTGTCCACGCACAGTTAAATGTCAAAACAGTTCTATTTGAAGCTCTTCATTGTAGCGTTAGTACGCAGTTTACATGTCAAAAAGAGTTCTATTTCACAAAATGCAGTTTAGCATAAGTACGCAGTTTAGTTCTATTTAACCCTTAGGTAGGACCCAATCAGGTGCTACCAGTCCGAACCAGAATGGACCTGGGACCGATGGCAATGAAAGAGTACTCCGCATTCCCCAAAGCTCCAGCATTACTGAAAACTCACCATCAAATTGTTTAGTGTCTTACTCCTCTGCCAAATAACACAACTAAGAGCCACTTGGTAGCGGGGCCATCATCATCATCTCGTCGTGCCATCAGTACGGATATCCCTAACCCTTCCTCGCCACTTCTCCCTATCGTTCATCGCTTTCAGCCGGTCCTCAAGGCTACACCCCGTATCCTCACAGAGCTGCTGTATGTAGGTTCGAGCTGGTCACCCTACTTTTTCCCGGCCATGTTAAGGGGTCCATAGGAGTACATCACTTATGAGTTTGTCCCTACATCTCCAGCAGTGTCCTGCATGTCTGGTTCGTCTAGTTTGGATATTTTCGTGATAGGTGGTAGGTGGCCGTATAGCTGCTGCTTTGTAGGATTCTGCCTCCAGGACCTGTTCAATATTGCTCGCATTATTCCTGTGTAGTTGCTGTCAAGCCTTTTCTCCATTCGTTTCGTTAGTGTCTATGTAGTGCATTCATATAGCAGTATCGACACGATCACTGCTTGGAAGAGACTACGTTTCATTTTATCGGTCTGGTCTGACTTCTTTATCACCTAGGTTGGTGAACTTGGCAATTAGTTTCAGAGAGCTACCGTTTAGTGTGGAAATGTCGTCTGTTTGATTAAAGCACATATATCCCGTTTTGAGTGCATTGAATAGAGGCCAATGCCTGCAGCAGCTCGTTCTAGACTATGCAGTAGGGTTTCGGCTT
Organism: Sepioteuthis lessoniana; assembly: GCA_963585895.1. Classification (NCBI taxonomy): domain Eukaryota; kingdom Metazoa; phylum Mollusca; class Cephalopoda; order Myopsida; family Loliginidae; genus Sepioteuthis; species Sepioteuthis lessoniana. The sequence goes on from CAUZXS010006102.1 coordinate 98,021, forward strand.
GGGCAGGTGCATTTGCTAAAATCGCTATGTCATCAGCGTAGTCAATTAAAGCACATATACGTATGTGTGTGCGTTACTGTTCCCATGGACATGGGCCTCATACCTCCAAACATCTCCCGTCACATCCCTCATCCTGGTGGCTATGGGTTAAAAAATAACACTACTGTTTTACAAGGATGATTTTGACATGAAATAACCCATTAAACAAAGAAACCAGTCAACCACAATAAAAAGACTTTAGAGTTATATCTTTTATATTATGGTATGAATATATTCAAAGTAAACATTCGTCAAAGAAGGATTTCTGAGGTATTTTGTAGAGAAATATGCCAAATTCTCTTTATCCAAATATATTAAATATATAGGATTTGGTTGGGTCGGGTTTTATGGCATATCAACCATTGTTGGTTATTTCATGCCAAATCCTCTTTATCCAAATATATTAGGTATATAGGATTTGGTTTACTTGGATTTTAAGGAATATCAACCATTGTTGGTCATTTAATGCCAAATCCTCTTTATACATATATATTAGATATATAGAATTTGGTTTACTTGGATTTTAAGGAATATCAACCATTGTTGGTTATTTAATGCCAAATCCTCTTTATACATATATATTAGATATATAGAATTTGGTTTACTTGGATTTTACGGAATATCAACCATTGTTGGTTATTTAATGCCAAATCCTCTTTATTCAGATATATTAAATATATAGGATTTAGTTTGGTTGGATTTTATGGCATATCAACCATTGCAGGTTATGTAATGTCGAATCCTCTTTATACATATATATTAGATATATAGGATTTGTTTTGGTTGGGTTTTATGGCATATCAACCATTGTAGGTTATTTAATGCCAAATCCTCTTCATACATATATATCAAATATATAGGATTTGTTTTGGTTGGGTTTTATGGTATATCAACCAGTGTTGGTAATTTGATGCTTGATTCTGTTTTTATATATATATATATATATATATATGGGTTTTATATCAAATTATGTAGAATTTAGTTTGGTCGGGTTTTATGGCATATTAACCATTGAAGGTTATTTAATGCCAAATCCTTTTCATATATATATATCAAATATATAGGATTTGTTTTGGTTGGGTTTTATGGTATATCAACCATTGTTGGTAATTTCATGCCAGATTATATATATATATATATATATATATTAAACACATTTTGTAGAAAATTTTTTTAAACGAGCCTGATCTCATTTCTTTTGTCCACAATTAAATGGTTTCAAATATTGCTATCAAATACGAATAATTGTATTTCATATTTATCCCTTGTTTGCACACAGTTAAAAGGCTTCAAGAACTGCTTTGCAACAGAAGCAATTTAATATCAATCGTTTGTTTGCACATTCGAATTGATTAGTTTGTCGGCAATTTCATTTTTAAATAAGATAGAAATCATATGTTTGTACGCTATTGTTTTTCAACGCTAAATAACACTTATACGAGGTGCATACGATAAATTTCGTATGGGCACTTTTATTGATAGTACACATATGAAACTCTATTCCCCTTTTGAAGTAATCTCCTCCGGCTGCAATTCATTGTTGTACCGTTCTAAAAACTTCTGGAAGGCCCCATCAAAGTCCTCTTGTGTGAGCGTGTCAATGACCTTCGTCACACCCTCTTTCATCTCAATTGTCTCATAACGACAGCTTCTGAGCTTAGGGAATAAGCAAAAGTCACAGGGACCAAGGTCTTGACTATAGGGAGGCTGAAGAACTGTCTTGATGCCCATCTTGGTCAAATAGTCTGTGACAAGGATGGAGTTGTGGGCTGGTGCATTGTCCTGCTGGAAATGCCACTGACCCGATGTGAAGAGTGCTGGCCTCTTTCCTAGGAATCTCTTCCTGAACTCCCTTAAAACCTCAACATAGTAACCCTAACCCTAACCCTTTAGCCAATCAGCTCTGGTGTATTGACTTCCTTACTCCTTCCACACCTCTCATCATCCCTCACAGACTCCTTGCCTTCTTTGAATCTCTAATGCCACTCAAAAACTGATGCTCGATTCCTGCAAGTTAGCCAAAAAGCAGTCTGAAGCATTCCATACGTTTCTGTGGCCCCTTTTCCAAGTTTAAAACAGAATTTTATTGCATATTGTTCTTCTAAAGTGTCCTCACGTCCAGATTGCATTTTTGAAATTCACCAGCTGTGACAACAAGGCTTTAGCAGGGTGTATTCTAATTCCTGCTGTGTATAGCAATAAGATACTGAATTTTTAAGAGTCTACGACAATTTTAAATGCCCATACGAAAAAAGTCTGGAAATTTATCGTATGCTCCTCGTAATTCTATTCAATATCAGTGAATGGTTACAAGTATTGTTATTTAACTCTAACTTTCGAGTCAACATTCCTTATTCGTTATTTAATACCAAATCCTTTTAAAGATATATTTTGAATATATAGGATTTAGTTTAGTTAGGTTTTATGGCATATCAACTGTTTTTGGTTATTTACCCCCAAAGCGAAGGTAATAGCGCGATTGGAGTGAGAAATCCTTTTTATACATGTATATTAAATATAGAGGATATCATTTGGTTAGGTTTTATGGCATATCAATCATTGAAGGTTATTTAATGCCAAATCCTCTTCATACATATATAGTAAATATATAGGATATGGTTTGGTTGTTTTTATATATATATATACATTAAGAATATGATTTCTAGACACAGATTACAGATAACATTTTCTCCACACAATTAAATGGTTTCTCCTATTTCTCTCAAATACGAATTATTATATTTACTATTAATCATTTGTTTGCTCACAGTTAAATGTTTTCAAGTATTGCTATGTATCACTAACAATTCAGTCAAACTTCAATCATTTGTTTACACACAGTTAACTGATCAAAAAGTTCTATTTCTAACAGTTCAGTTTAGCATAAGTCAAGAAAGTTAAATAGTTCCAAGTTTTGTTTTGCATCACTAACAATTCAGTCAAACTTCAATCTTTTGTTTATCCACAGTTATTGAGCAAACAGTTCTATTTCTGACATTTCAATTTAGCATAAGTAAACAAAGTTAAATGGTTCTAAGTATTGTTATGTATCACTAACAATTCAATTAGACATCAGTCATTTGTTTACACACAGTTAAATCATCGAACAGTTCTATTTCAAATAATTCAACTGAGCATCAGTCATTTGTTTGCACACAGTTTAAATGTCAAACAGTTCCATTTAATCCATAGATAGGACCATGGATCATTCTTATCTGGTTGTTTTGTGTCATAATCAGGACACTTGTTGGGATTGGGGTCTTATCCCACTGCAGAGATGCAGCCGGTGCATTCTATATCCCGGGCTGACAGGGCTATAAGATTTTTATGTTTCCATTTTGATTTTGGACGGTATTGTTCACCCGAAATAATACTTCCAAACATATCAGTATCTTAAAGATGTTTTATGCGCGTTTGTTTGTTTGCTTGTGTTTTATGGCATATCAAGCTTTGTTGGCTATTTAATGCTTAATCCATTTTTATTCAAATAAACAATTCAATTTCAAACAATTCATTTTAGCATAAGTACACAGTTTAATTGTCAAAAACATTTCTGTTTCAAGTTAATCAGTTTAGTTAAATAGTTCTTATTCAAATAATTCAGTTTAGTATAAGTATAGATTTTGATAACACACAATTAAATGTCAAAACAATACTATTTTAAACAATTCAGTGTTGCGTAAGTACTAATTCAATGTCAAAAACAGTTCTATTCCAAACAATTCAGTTTAGTATACAAAAACAGTTCTATTGAAAGCAATTGAGTTTAGCATAAGTATACAGTTTAAATGTCAAAACGGTTCTATTAGAAGGAATTCAGTTTAGTATAAGTACACTGTTTAGTTCTATAGGACCCTATCAGGTGCTACCACTCCGTGTCAGAGTGGACCTGGGAGCGATGGAAATGAAGTGGTACTCTGCATTTCCCAAAGCTCCAGCATTACTGAAACCTCACCATCAGATTGTTTAGTGTCATATACAGTTCACTCGTGGTGGTGGTGGTGGTGGGGGGCTTAACTCTTTGCTGAGAAGTAGTCAGTGTATTCTACAGCCCCAGCCGACTTAGCAAGATATTTTTTTATTTTTATAATAAAAAACATTCTATCAAAAATAAAGTAAATAAAAAAATCATTATTTACAATAATTTCATAAAGTATTTGGATAATATGAAAAATAATAATTTTTTTGGTTATTAATTTTTGTAATGGCATATCAACCCTTGTGAGTTACTTACTGCCAAGTTTAAACCGGCTCCTTCATCTCGTGGGTAGAGTGTTCGCTAATGGCCCTGGAGACCGGGGTTCAATCCCGAGTCGAGCCATACCAATGATTCAAAATTAGTCATTGATACGTCCTTGCTTAACACTCAGCATCATGAGGTACGTAGCAAGGTTAAATGTTATATAATTAAGGTAATGATTAATTATATTAATAGTTTTTTGTTAATTATATTTTATTTTTTAGTTTAGTAAAGCTTTGAACTACTCGGTATCTCTTGGTTCAGGTGTCGTAGTCAGACAGTACACTTGCATGCCCGCGCGAAAATGATATGACAATCATCATCTGTCAAAATAAACTCCCAGACAGGAAATGGTGCTGGATTGCCGTTGGTGTGAATTGAGTAGATGGATGACGTCACGTCCGGAAGAGATTGTCCAGAGAATTTTAGGGTTTTGAAAAAGACGAGGAGTTGAAGTATGGCCGTCGAAGCGCGCAGTTGAGTTTTTCGAATCTGATCGGAGCAGATTAGTTTGTGTCTCGACCAGTTGAAATGAGTTGAGATCTTAGACACAACAAGATGCGCTGTGCACGGGTTGGGGTGTCAGTTAATTATGGTTAGTATAGGCCCTTATGAATTGTGTCTCTCTCCTCCTGTCACCAATGGCTGAAGGCAGAAAGAAATAAACTCGTTCGTATCAGAAACGACTGAGTGTACCTGTATTATTATTATTATCATTATTGATATCATTATGTGTATACTAAGGCTCCCTTTTCAATTGCTGCAATACTAAGGTGTAGAGGAGAACGCTACACCTTTCCCTGGATTGCTCCACTTAATATAAAATGAAGCAGTCTAGAGAAAGGAGTAGTACCCCGCTCTACACCCCGGTGTTGCAGCAATTGAAAAGGGAGCCTTTGGGTTGCCCTCGACTATAGTGGCCAATTTTTAAACTTATATATATAATTTGTAATCAAAAAGCCAGTCAAAAAATATCAATGAAATTAAAATTTGGAAATTAGATTAAATGTGTAACAAAAACTCATGCTTTCATTACCTTGAAAGACTACAAAAAACTTCAAAACTAAACTATCTTGCAAATTATTAAACCCTAATAAAAGTTAACAAGCGAGGATTAGCAAAAACTTAAATGAGACCACATGCAACATTCTTCGCGAAACCCTGTAAATAAAACAATGGAAAATCTCTTCGGTAGCCATTGATTAATCTAATGGCATTGCCGATAGAATAAAATGTATATTTAGTCAGTTCAACTTTTATTCTTCTATAAAAGAGGAAGATCTAGACAAAGAAATTGCACTATCGTATCTGATGAACAAATCAACATTATTAAATATTTCCACTAGTCCACATTGTTCCACAGAGAAAACATGTGGATAAAAAAGGTTATTAGGGGTTTTTGTCATAACAATAGGCAGCCTTGATGGGTCTGTGATTTGTCAATTTGTAGGTAACTTTATTTTAAAACGAGTCGTCAGAGCCCGTTTGTTTGCAAACAGTTAAATGGGTTCAAGAATTCCGATCTAATGCTTATAACTGTATTTAGAATTAATTATTTGTGGGCACACAGTTATATGGTTTCAAGTATTGCAATTAAACAATTGTAATTTTATTCATTAAGTATTCCTATTCAATACAAATAATTTGCACGAAACATTTTTGTTTCAAATAGGTAATAATAATAATCCTTAGTAAATGATTGAACAGTTCTATTTGAATCTTTAAGAGGAACTATCACCCTGGTGCAGTGTGGACTTGGGAGTAATGGCCGTGAAGGTGTACTCCACATTCTCCAAAGCACCAGGATTAGAGCCTCACCATCAGATGCAAATTACTGTCATACCATGGACATTCACTTTAGGGTAGTCTTACGTCTTTGCAAAGGTGCAGTCGGCGTATTCTACAGCCCCCACCCTCGAAAAGATAGTTATAAAAATTAGCTATTATGAATTACGCAAACTGGTTTATATTTCAATATAATCATCATCATCATCACGTTGCATCATCAGCACGAATATCCCTGACCCTCTTTCGCCACCCCTCCCTATCGTCCATTGCTTCTGGCAGGTCTTCAGGGTTACATCACGTATCGGCATGGAGCTGCTGTATATAGGTTCTAGCTGGCCGTCCTGCCTTTGCTCGCCCATTTGAAGGGGTCCACAGGAGTACATCTCTTATGAGCTCGTCCCTACTTCTTCAGCAGTGTCCCGCATGTCTGGTTCGTCTAACTTTGATAGTTTTCGTAATGTGTGGTAGGTGGCCGTATAGCTGCTACTTTGTTGGGTGCTGCTTCCATGACTTGTTCAATATTGCTTGCAGCATTCTGTCTATGGATGACAATAAATATATATACTGAACAGTTAAAATCAAAATATTTTCAATTTGAAAGAAATCCTCCCTTGGCCAAATTTCTTTGGTCTTTCCTTCCTCCAACGACTAATAAGATGGCAATTATATATTTATTTAAAAAACAAGAAATTTCATTGGCCTAATGGGTAGAGTGTTCGCCAATGGTCCGGCAGACCTGGGTTCAATCCCAGAACGAGTCATACCAAAGACTTTAAAATGGTACTTGATACCTCTTTGCTTAACACTCAGCAATATAAGGTACGTATCAAGGGTAAAGTGGAGCAATTCAGGGAAAGGAGTAGCGCCCTTCCCTACACCTCGGTGTTGTAGCTATTGAAAAGGGAGCCTTCTAGTCGCCCACGACTACGGTTGCCAACTTTACGCTTTTTATTCCATTTCCATAATAGATCTATTTCGCTTATTCAAGCTTGTCCATTTGACTTCCATCAAATGAGTTTGAATAAGCGAAATAGATTTATTATGGAAATGGAACACTATTTCTAAATTTCTTGTTTTTTAAACATAAATATATATTTTGCTCTGTAGGTATATTTTGTATTGGTACAACCTATACATTTGAAAAGGTTTCCAGACCTAACCGATAAAATGAAACGCAGTTTCTTCCAGGCAGCGGTCACATCGATACTGCTATATGGATGCACTACATGGACGCTAACAAAACGGCTGGAGAAGAAACTAGATGGCAATTACACAAGAATGCTGCGTGCAATCCTGAACAAGTCCTGGCAGCAACACCCAACAAGACACCAACTGTACGGCCACCTGCCCCCTATCACGAAAACTATTCAAGTTAGACGAACCAGACATGCAGGACACTGCTGGAGAAGCAGAGATGAACTCATAAGAGATGTACTCTTATGGATCCCCACACATGGCCGCGCAAAAGCAGGACGACCAGCACGAACGTACATTCAGCAGCTATGTGAGGATACAGGATGTTGTCCTGAAGACCTACCTAGGGCGATGAACGATAGGGAGGAGTGGTGAGAGAGGGTCAGGGATATCCGTGCTACCAGCACGATATGATGATGATGATGATGATTTACTTGATATATTCTGAACAGTTAAGAATCAAAATATCTTCAACTTGAAAGAAATCCTCACTTGGCCATATTTCTTTGGTCTTTCCTTCCCCCAACCAAAAATAAAATGCTAAAAACAATAATAACTATTCGTATCTTTCGGATATAGAGTCAAACCTTGCCCTTAAGGGTCTAAAAGGTTTGTTTGAAATACGAAAGAAAAATTCGCATCTTTTACAAACCCCTTTATCCAATGACCAACATCTTCATCCTCCCGCCACATCAACTTACATCGTTCTCGGAAAACTAATGTTATCACAGCATGAAATAAAATAGGAACTAGTTAGTTTGCCGCTAAAACAGTATTTCCGGTAGTAATTCTGCAGCTGCTAGCATCGTTTACTTTTCGTACAGATAAACTTTGAGGATTATTCTCAGTAGTAGACATTTCACAAAACTGGAACAATATATATATATATATATATATATATATATATATATATATGTATATATATATATAAAGTTTGGTTTGGTTTAGTTGGGTTTTATGGCATATCAACCTTGGCTGGGTATTTAATGCCAAATCCTCTTTATTGGAATATATCAAATATATAGGATATGATTTGGTTGGAATTTATGGCATATCAACCATTGTAGGTTATTTAATGCCGAATCCTCTTTATACATATATATCATATATATAGGATTTGTTTTGGTTTGGTTTTATGGGGTATCAACCATTGTAGGTTGTTTAATGCCAAATTCTCTACAAACGTATATATTAGAATTATTGGACTAAGTTTGGTTGGGTTTTATGGCATATCAAACATTGCAGGTTATTTAATGTCGAATCCTCTTTATACATATATATTAAATATATAGGATTTGATTTGGTTGGGTTTTATGGCATATCAACCATTGTGGCTTATTTAATGCCAAATCCAATAAATACATATAAACAGTTCTATTTCAAACAATTCAGTTTAGCATAAGTACACCGTTTAGTTTTTTTTAACCTATACATAGGGTGTGACCACTCCGAGCCTGAGTGGACATGAAAGTGATGGCAATAAAGGGATACTCCGCATTCTCCAAAGCTTCAGCATTACTGGAGGCTCACCATCAGATTGTTTAGTGTCATATCCAGGACACTCGTTGGGGGATTCTTACCCCTCTGCAGCGATGCAGTCGGTATATTCAGCAGCTCCAGCTGGCTGGGCTATATATATATATATAGAGAGAGAGAGAGAGAGGGAGAGGGAGAGGGAGAGAGAGAAAGTGAGTGTGTTGTAATATATATATATATATATATATATATATACAATATATATATATATATATATATATGTATATATATATAAACAATATATTTATATACATATACAATATATATATATATACAATATATATATATATATAATATATATATATACAATATATATATATATATATATATATATATATATACAATATATATATATATATAATATATATATATATACAATATATATATATATATATATATATATATATATATATACAATATATATATATATATACAACATATATATATATATATATATATATATATATATACACACAATATATATATATATACAATATATATATAGAATATATATATATACAATATATATATATACAATATATATATACATACAATATATATATATACAATATATATATATATATATTCACAATATATATATATATATATATATATACAATATATATATATATACAATATATATATATATATACAATATATATATATATATATACAATATATATATATATATATACAATATATATATATACAATATATATATATACAATATATATAAATATATATATACAATATATATATATATAAATATATATACACTATATAGATATATACATATACAATATATATATATATACAATATATATATTTATACAATATATATATATATATACAATATATATATATATACAATATATATATATATATTTATAATATATAACATATATATATATAATATATATATACAATATATATATATATATACAATATATATATATATAATATATATATATATACAATATATATATATGCTATATATATATATATATATATATATACAATATATATATATATATATATATATACTCCCTTACCCCCGTAGGGTCGAGTTCTCTAGCGAAGAAGTAATCGTGTTGCCATTAGCGTCTATTGCAAGTCTCTTCGTATTTGAATTGAGATCTTGGCGGCCGTTGAACGGATGTATGTAAACAATAGTAATTGTGATTCATAACCGTTTAAAATTTACTTCGCAGCTAATATCTCCTCGTGGCTAAATGGTTAGAAGCTTTGGCTTGGCGTTTGAGTCAACCAGGTTTCGATCCCAGCTACGGGGAGATACTGTCTAGCCACACTGAGGAGCAAGGACGAACTCATAAGCGACGTTCTTCTATGGACCCTGGGACATGTATGTGCCAGCGTTGGCCGACTTGCAAGATCTTATTTACATCAGTTGTGTCCGGACAAATGTCGTTGTTTGGAAAATCTGCAGGAGCGATAGATGATAAGGACGGATGGAGTGAGAGAGAGAGAGAGAGAGAGAGAGAGAGAGAGAGAGAGAGAGAGAGAGTCAGGGAAATCCCTGCAAGCAGTGCGATTAGATGAGAATAATGAAGATATAAATAAAATATTGCATGCTATATTTATAACAGGTGCTCAATTCCCAATAGTAGACATTTATCAAAACTAGAACATATATACACACACATACACGTACTCCCACCCACACACATATAGTTTGTTTGTTTGTTTGGGTTCATGGCATATCAACTTTTGCAGGTTATTTAATGCCAAATCCATTTTTATACAAATAAACTGTTTTATTGCAAACAATTCAGTTTAGCAAAAAAAAAAAAAGAAAAAAAAAAAAAAAAAACACAGTTTAATTGTCAAAAACATCTCTATTTCAAGCGATTCAGTTTAGTCAAACAGTTTTATTTCAAGCAATTCAGTTTAGTGTTAGTACAGTTTCTATATCTAAAACAGTTCTATTTCAAACAATTCAGTTTAGCATGCAAAAACAGTCCCAGTTCAAACAATTCAGTTAAGCATAAAGACGCAGTTTGGCTTTATTCGATCCATACCTATGACCCAAACAGATGCAGAGTGAACCTTGGAGTGATGGCAAGGAAGGGGTACTCCGCATCTCCCTAAAGCTCCTGCATTACTGGAACCATCAGATTGTTTAGTTTCATATCCAGGACACTCGTTGTAGGGTCTTACCCCTCTGTAGAGATACAGTCGGTGTATTCTACAGCCCCAGCTGACAGGGCAATATATATATAGGGTACAGGATAGAACGATAAAATTGTCGTCCAAAAGAAAACAACACTACAGCTTTATTTTAAAACTTTTATTGAAAAAATCAATTCAGCTAACTTGATATGTAGTAGAGCTGACATCTATTCAATGCAGCTGCCTTCAGCCGCAATCACCGCCTCGATACGGATCCGGAACTGGGAGCATGCCTTTTCCACAAGCGACGGTGGGAGCTCGGCGAATACTCGGCGGATGGAGGCTATCAGGCTGGCTTTCGTGTTGTGGGAGGTCATGTTGGTGACGTTCTTGACGTATGACCAAACGAAGTAGTCAAGCGGGTTTCAGGTCGGGGGAGGAGGGGGCCAGTGAGAGAAGAGTACAAAGTCGTAGCACTCCTTCTGAAGCGAAGCCTGGGTCTCTTTCGACTTGTGGGTCGGCGCTGAGTCCTGCTGCCACGGCCAGGGTCTGCCACCGGCCACCGGCCACGGCCAGGGTCTGCCACCGGCAGCAGGGGATCACCACACTCTTCAGCACATCCAGGTAAACTTCGAAGATGTGAGGTTGCATAATGTGGCCCTCACTTGAAACCACACCAAAGACCATAACCGTTGCCGGAAACTTTCTTTTCATCACCCTGGGCACCTCCCTGTTATTCGTGGCAATCCAGATTTGCATTTTGAGGGTGCTGGCAATGGTACTGTTATCATAACTTGGATCGGTAGAGAGCATGAGTTGTACAGCGGTGCATCTCAGATCTCGCTCGTAGAACATTGTGTTATTTTCAGACATGATAGAAGGCTCCTATCGCTCTTGGGATTTGTACACAACTGGCCAACTAGTAGATGATCTGCAACAAAAAAAAAAAAAAAAACGGTTTTCATTAAATGGGAATGGAATCATATCGTTTTTTTCTTGGGCGACAATTTTATGTATATATCGACATATATAGTATATATATATATATATATATAGAGAGAGAGAGAGAGAGAGAGTAGTAATATATATATATATATATATATATATATTGTGTAGTTATATATATATATATATATATATATATATATTCAGAGTGCTTTTGGAGCATCTTGCATGAATCGAGCATCAGTTTTTGAGTGGCATAAGAGATTCAAGGAAGGCAGGGAGTCTGTGAGGGATGATGAGAGGTGGGAGAGGAGTAAGGAAGTCAATACACCAGAGTTGATTGGCCAAAGGTTTAGAGTGAGGATTACTATGTTGAGGTTTTAAGGGAGTTCAGGAAGAGATTCCTAGGGAAGATGCCAGGACTCTTCAAATCGGGTCAGTGGCATTTCCATGAGGACAATACACCAGTCCACAACTCCATCCTTGTCACAGACTATTAGGACAAGATGGGCATCAAGACAGTTCCTCAGCTTCCCCATAGTTGTTGTTGGTTCACGGTGTGCACTGCTGATGAGATCCAATAAGATCGAAAAAGCTGTTCCCTCTGTCGCACGTAGGTGTTTGCCGGATTTTCTAGTCATGATAATTCTAATATAACATTAATTCCTCCATTTAAATCGATATATATATATATAATTTCTTGCCCATGAGGTTGACGTTATGAGGATTCATAACGCCGACCTGGGAAGACGTAGCCCAGGAGGTGGCCACGTCCGCTGTAGGGAAAACGTACCTGCAAGACACATTAGGTCAAGTGGTCGCGCATTGTCACCATGACTAGTTAATTCGGCATCGCTTATGTGTGACATGAACCGGTGGCGTAGTGGTAGGGTTTCGGCTTCTGCATACTGTGGTTGTTGGTTCGATCTCCAGCGTTGGAGATTAAGGATGAGACCCGATCAGGTCGAAACAGCCTTTTAGTGTTCCAAACGTAGGTGTTTATCGAATTTACTTGTCATGATAATTCTAATATATATATAAAGTTTATGATTGATTTTAACGCCATGCCGACCTTTCGAGGGTTATTTTGTGCCTCGAGGTTAGGGAATTGCGTCCATTGTACATTCATATTCAGATTTTTTTGTATTGTTGTTTCTTGTGCACGGTTCTATCAAATACGATTAATTCTTAAACAAATCTAATTGACCAATACACAGTACCTTAATAGTTTGTTTGTTTGGCTTTTATAGCATCCATATCCTTTTTAATACAAAAAGCAGTTATATTTCAAACAATTCAATTTCGTATGAATACGTAGTTTAATTGTCAGAAACATTTCTATTTCAAGCTATTCAGTTTAGTCAAACAGTTCTAATTCAACCATTCAGTTTATTGGGGGTGTCCTCGTGGTGTAATGGTTAAAGCGATGAACTGCGGAATCGTAGTACGCGAGTTCGTACTCCAGTCGCGCTATTACGTTCACTTTCGGGCAAATACCCCTGGGAAAGGTATGAACCCCCTTATTCTCCCTCCAGCTAAGGATAAATAGTAGGACGGACTAGGTTCTTCAGCCTTGGTGAGGCAACTAGTCTAGGAGAAGGAAAACTCTGAATTCAAACCTGTTAAACTCCGCTTAAAAATTGACCTTGTGTCATATCCTGCCCGAGCGGAGGGGTTGGTAAATAGTACCATTCAGTTTATTATAAGTATAGTTTTTGTTTACACAGAGTCTAAAAATATCAAAGCAGTTCTATTTCAAACAATTCAGTTTAGCGTAAGTATTGTTTTAATATCAAAAGCAATTCCATTTCAAACAATTCAGTTTAGTATAAGTACGCAGTTTAATTGTGTTGTTGCCCCGGAAAGGGTCACTAATTAAAACGCAGACACGGATATTAGGTAAACAGATAATATTGCACAAGAAAGATAGAGTTACAAAGAAAAAGTAATAAGTCTCGTTCTGTTTCGGATAACTCCGGTATTGTTCGGCTGGCAGCGAAATCTCTCAGTTCTAATAAAGGTGAGAAAAGTCCATTATAGTGAGATGGGTAAGGCTCCGACAACAAATTGTCAAAAACATTTCTCTTTCAAGCAATTCAGTTTAGCATGAGTAGACAGATACTACCATTCCGGACCAGAGTGGACCTGGGTACTCCACATTTTCCCAAACTCCGGCATCACTGGAACCTAATCATCAGATTGCTTAGTGTCATAACTCGCTAGGGGTGTCTTACCCCTCTACTTTATTCAATAAGTTTGGGCATTTTAAAGGTGTTGCGCTAACAAAAATTTCGCTACAGCATGCCATTTTTTGCTGTGTTGTTATGACTTACATTCACTGACTGAATCATTTCAATATAGATCATTATCTATCACTCTTTTTCTTTAAAATTTAATTAAAAAAATTAAAGAGAAATAATTAAAAATAATGTTGGTAAAAAATTAGTTTCTCTAAGTAAAAATGAAAATAATTGATCTTGTGTCATATCATGCGGAGGGCTATATATATATATGTATATACATATATATGGAGAAAATAGAAAAACAAAGTAATTAAAAAGTAATGAATTTATTATGAAATAACGTCAATGTTAAAACGTTTCGGTTT